>JBBPLO010001285.1:0-11224 GCA_038089835.1 Retiboletus flavoniger | reverse complement strand
TCATTCTCTCCGTCTCTGTTGGGAATTCAAAGTTCCATGCGATCAGGTGTAGTCCGCCGAGGATAATCCATGTGCTGAAAAGCGAAGGGAGCCCGACGGCGTCAGGATCCAGTTCTTCCATCATAGCCATCCATCGGCCAGGTTTAGAATGATTGGCAGGCTTGAGATTGTTCAGTTACTGATAGAAAACAGACATGAAGAATACGAACGTCTGTGCACGCTAGGCATGTTTTTTCCTCGTCAGCGATTAGTTGTGATTTGCGTATGTATACGAAGCGGGCGATTAAATTTTGCAAATAGCTGGGTTCCGACTTCCATGCATTCGACCTGCAGATACAAATCATTTGAGTATCACTCCTGCTATATTGGATAGTCAAATACATACAATTCCGTTGGAGAGTACCATTTTTCTTCTAGAGTGCAATAGAAAACATAGGGACACTCAGGGCGGAGTGGCTTGTCCCACCAAAGGAAAAGGTATATGAGTGCAAGCGCAGCCATGCACACTGTGTCGACTTCGACCAATGTAACCGCGAGACCCCTTGAACCGCGAACAGCAATCTGTAACGTGAACCAGAATAACTGAATCCCGAAGATGGCCTTTCCCAGAGGATCTGATTTTCCCAAGGCCTTGATTTCCTTCACCGTGATAAGCGGATTTGCGACTTTTCCCGCTTTGCAAAGTTCCAGGAATTTGTCCGCATTAATCATGCTCGAACAACCCCTGTCGTCACGATAAACAAATCCACCCATTTCTGCAAAGTAGCTGTGTGTCATCGACCATCCATATCCCTGGGCTGACAATGTGGTTCCGGGACTTTCAGATGTATCACACAAATGTATGCCACAAGATAAAACGTACCATGGAACTCACTCACTTTGTGATGAGCCTTGCACCATTGCGCATTGGCGATTGCAACTACCACCTCCGGAGTGAAAAAGGACGATATGATGAAGACAGCCCGTATAAAGAAGATGTTGTACCACTTTTCTCGAGGGCCAGGAATGTCGAGGTGGAGTGTGTGCCACACGCAAATCAACAAGGTCAGCGCACAGCTGCCCATTATACCCCAGACACTACGAGTGCTCCCATAGGAGTCGGGCTGCGGGCAGCTGGAGCTCGTAGAAATCGTGGAGGCTCCCTGGATGAGGTGGGCAAAACAGAGAAGGATGAACGGCAACCGAGTCATCGCAGTATGGAGGTCAGCGTAAATTGCCATCGACTGCAAGGTTGAACCGAGCTATATCAGCGTCACATTCACTCTTTTTCGGGCCCATGTGGAATGGGCAGTGTCGAATCATCATTCAATCGATCACCAGCCGCATCATGTTTTCCCTCGGCGCTGTGAGGTTTCGGACCTTGCCCTCCACCAGGGCTCTGCCGGAGACGCGATAATAATAGTGTGGCAGTGTGCATAGAATTCGCGATATCTTCGTGGTGAAGCTTTAGGGGTTTTCCTTGGAAATAGTGCCCGAAGTGCCATCAAGGCAAATTTGTAGACGGTGATTGTTGTAGCCGTGATGTTCCCTTCGACTCAGCGTTCTCTGATAAGATATCAATATGCTCTTTCCACAGTTACGTCAACTGATAATCCACCTAAAACGGTAACCCCTGAGTGATCCAAGTTGAGACGAGCAGGTAGATACACGTGTCTGTACACTACTGATGCAATATCAGAGTGCTCTACACATGTCAGGAAGGTTCTTCTGTGGTGCGAGAGTGTGTAAAGTGTGAGTAAAGTAGCCGTTCGGCAGGTGTAGAGTGCATAAAGTGAGGTGGGGGTTAAATTTGCATGTCATTGGTTGGTTGGCCATGTAGATTTCGTAAGATTTTCCGGCCCGCCGGTGCGGGAGAGCACGCCCGGACTCAATAGCCAGCGGTGCACTTAGGCTGGACCTTCCCCCCATGAGTCCTGCCATTTTCTTCGGTGCGCGTACTAATACATGATCCACTCCCTTAATGACCAAATGACCCCCGGCTCTCATTGCGCCGGCCCCTCGCCGAGCACAAGCAGGACGCAAGATTCTGCGTGCAATTCTCACCCTCCCTGTGTGGCTGTTCTGATTTCCAGATTTACCACACAGCCTTGTAAATTTGTCGGATTATGGATACATTATTTACACCACTCTTTGCTTCGTTTTGTATGCTGCGCCCTCTTCTTCACGGTCTGCACGCGCCTGTGATGAGCGCTCAGGTGGGTTCCCTGCCCGAAAGTAGATACTATCGGGTGAACGTTGACAAGATCGTCTTGCTCTCCATGGGCGCGCACTGAGTGCCTGGATTAAGTGTTGGAAGGAAAGCAGGGATCGGGAGTAAGATCGACGAATGTACAACACACTGATGTGTCCGAGGATCAAGGTAATCGTGTGATCATGTGCCTGTCAACGTCGCGCTCAACACTTGCGTTACGGCCGTATAAATAAATACTGATGTGGCATGCGTTATACCCGTAGTGTCGGCGCATTTCCGTCAGAGGAGAGGATGGATTTTCAAGTTTGAAAAAACACTGGTTTCCTCAGATCGATTAGACCCATAGCGACTCAGAGGGGCAGCAGTGAATTATACCAACACTTGCCTTTTTCACAACTTCCTGAGTCCAAACTATGACCACGAGCCGTCGTATGCTACTTTGGCTTCATGTTCCGTGATCGTGGAGTACCTGAACAGCATAAAAGCCCAAAGTATTAGTTGATCGTGTCGCCAAGAGGCGTTTCGACGATAATACGTTCCGATGAAAATACACACGTCGGATTGGCCTACGAGCAGCTTGTATGCTCTACAAGTCGAGAGCGAGACAAAAGTCCGCCAACGAGGTGGCATCGTCAATCGTGGTACCGCCGTGTGCTGAGACAGCGTCGCGAAATTCGGCGAGCGATGCTGCTTGGGATGTGTATCAGATGTTTCCATTGTCTTGAACGATGTTAGACAATGCGCGGTGCTTTCGTTCTGGTAGGGCGGCCACGTCGTGAGGCGGCGAGTAGTGCCTGCACGTTCAGGGATGGTCTCCAAATGGGCCACGGTCAGAAGCTGAACGCAAGTTCGGGATACAGGAGTGTCAGTTTGCACAGCCCCAAGGTTCTGGCTCGAAAGACCGACCCGATGAAGTGGATGATTCGACAGAAAGGCGCGCCGGATGTGATGTCGGATGGTCAGCTTGACGGTGATTTAGGACCGATGGCGGGTACAGAGTGGGGTCGCTTTTCGTACCTCTGAAAAAAAAACATCGTCAGCGTCCTTGAGTCGTCTCGACGTTCGTAGGATGTACCCCTCACGTATCGTCTGAAAACCAGAAGCACTCGGCAGTGTGGATAGAGCACGAGATAAGCTTAGACGGGATAGTCTGAGCACGACGTCCAAGCCGATAGATTTGGCAGTGATTTGGCTTTCCGTGACGTCTGCGTCCACGTCAGCGAATGCATGGGATTGGCCCATGGCCGCGCCTGGCCTCGTGTGCTTTGACGGGACTGGATAATTTGCGTGGATTGGGTGTCGAGGACGCAGTAGACGAGGCGGTGGGTGACTCAGAGGATGGTTCAATGGGGATCTCAGAATCTATCCATCAACGGGATTAATTCGAAGCAGGGACAACCATGTCATTCGAAACGATCGGAGCGGTAGGATGGCAATTCGGCAATGAGGTTACACTCAGGGGCAAGCTGGTCTGTCCACTTGGCGAACCATCCTCTCTAGGTCGAGTGCCTAGGCATCTGCCTCTTGAGCGACGAGATCGCGTGGCGAGATTGCATGGTCAACACAGAACAAAAAAGTCAACATATAGGGTGACGCATCGATACCGCTGGCTCCTTCATCATCGTCACGTTGTCGGCCTCTGAGGGCATGTGCACAGGAATTTCATAGCTGGGGCTGGGAGAAGTGCGGATCAAATGCTTCAGAAGCATAGACCAGCTGCGCTATGAACACGACTATCTAATTACAATCACTTACGGAAAGACCGACATGAACCTAGATGGTTTGGTCACGATAATATGGAAATTGTGACGATTTTACGTTCTCTCAGAGGCCGTCACCCGTGCGTGTGGTGCGTGGTATCGCTTCGAGAGTGTGCATCATGATTGAATTTTGAATATTGAGGCCTCCGGAAGGTGAAACATAACACAACGGAGCAACAGTGTGATGGCCACTATTTACTAGAACAAACAACATTAAACATTCTACTGCTGCGTGCGCTGGTTCGGAGAATGATGGTAAGCATGCAGGCAGTGCGGCTGCGGACCACGCGTAAGTAATTCATCATATTGGGGGCGGGACCAAAATCGAGTTTCAGAGTCATGCTCGTCAAATTTTTGACAGCCAGTTCTGAAACTGATCCTTTCCACACAGGGGCATGTGCCCTGAAGGGCCTCCGCTATATGTACGCTAGCTGTGTCGATGGACTCGATACATTAGGAAATGGAGGTAAAGTGCATTCTCCTCCGTCGCGTAACCCTTATACGGTGCCGTTAAATCGACCAGAAAACAGCTCCGTGTTACGATATTCCAGCAGTCCATATCCATCAATACAGCCATTTACAAGCAAATGTCCAGCAGGCGTGTATCGTGTAGGGAAGGACGACCGGTTGCATTGTCGCTCATGAATCTGAGCGAAAGTTTGCTCCACATCCCCTGAGGAGCTTTAGCACTGAAAATTCGGTGAGTCAGTCGGTCTTCGAGACTTGATAATGTCCGTCACGATCAGGCTGAGATGCCCATTACTAGTTTACATTATACGTTCCGACGCCATAACAGAAGATCACTTAATTAAACTCCCGATATATGAGTGCCCTTTAAATCCCCTGGAGGGAACTCGGGTAGTTCAAGTTGATTGTCACCACTTCTCCCTCTAGCGTTCATCATGGCGTTTGACGACGAGAAGAAACTCGAGTCTTTCAGGGAGGATGCTGTTGTGGTCAGCGTCAGCCCCGACCAAGAAATACTGCAAGCAGAAACACGACAAATAGCGGAACGGCGACTCGTTCGCAAGCTCGATTATCGATTATTGCCCACCGTCGCCGCGATTTATTTTATGAATTACATTGATGTGCGTTATGTCTCTGGCGCAACATGCGCGGCTAGTGCTCATCTGGTGTGATAATGTAGCGCGTTGCTATCACATCGGCTCGGCTCAAAGGCTTACAGACAGACTTGGGCCTGTCCGGTATGTTCTTACTCATTGATTATACCTGATGACTCACCAACATGCCAGATGTTCAGTATGATACAGTAGTGGCGATCCTTTATGTATCATATTGTCCCGCACAGATTCCGTCCAATATAGTAAGCAATCCAGTTATCTGTTAGTACACCAGTTGAAACTATTGCTAGGCTATCAACTATGTCTCGAGGTCAGTCACATATCTTTCTCATCGGATGGAATGGTCGTCAAACATCCCCACTGTTTAGACCCAGCTTGTACATCGGTGTTTGTGTCGTCCTGTGGGGCTTGACGAGCGCCCTCACTGGTATCACGCGCAACTTCGCTGGTATCATGGCCTGTCGTGTCTTCATTGGGTTGCCAGAGGTAAGGCGACAAAACCCACCAAATTGAGGACGACTAATATGAGACACCCTTTCAGGCTGCATTCTACCCTGGCGCCATCTATCTTTTGTCACGATGGTATACACGGAAGGTTCGTGTTATCCAGTCACGCCCTCAGATTGCAGTAGATCTCGATCCTGATTCTTGTAGGAACTGGCTTTCCGATCGGCTGTTATGTTTGCTGGATTGCTTATCTCCAATGCCTTTGGAAGCGTGCGGCTCTCCGTCTTCCTTTTTTCAATTGGAATTCCTGATTTATCTTTCATGCCCAGTTGTGGGCCGCAGCTATCCTCGGAAGCATGAACGGGGCAATGGGCATCGCAGCATGGAGATGGTAGGATTGGATGCTGTTTATAGCAAGCATGTTATCTGATATCACCCTCGAACCCAGGCTTTTCTATATTGAAGGCGTTGTAACGATCTTTATTGGTCTCGTTGTCATGTGCGTTCGGTGTTACTGGTCTCCACTTCATTTCACTCAACGAAATCGCCAGGTGGCTACTGCCGGATTATGTACGTTCCAAGCCCTTGTATAAAATCTGTTTCAAGTTGACGGATTCATGAACTATTGTTTTTCTACTATAGCCGCACAACACCAGGTGGTTGACTCACGCGGAGAGACATTTGGCACAGGTTCGGCTTGCAGAAGATGCTGGCGAAGCCGACGTGGATTCTCAGCAAGCCTCGTAGGTCGTCCACGTCCTCTTCAAGTTCCAAATACAGACTACATTTTCAGTATCTTCGAAGGGCTGAAGCTGGCACTCAAGGATCCCAAGGTCCCACTTCTCATGCTCATGTGTTGTTCTGAGATATTAGGCCTCAGTTTCGTCAACTTCTTCCCAACGTGAGTGTTTCGAGAATGAGAACTCTGTAATCGAGATCATACATCTACGCTTGCATTCAGATTGACTGCCACTCTCGGTTACTCGACGACAATCACATTGTTGATGGCAGCGTACGTACCGTAACGTGTCATTGACTCTTGGTAATTATTCACTGCCGCATTTGGCCAGTCCACCCTGGGTCTATTCAACCATCCTGACGATCATTATTGCGTGGCATGCTGGTAAGCAGATTACCAATACTCTCTCACTTGACAGTCTAGATTTGAGTTGACGGACATGCATATATGCAGACGTCACTGGTGAACGGTTCTTCCATCTGAACGCCGGGTGGTGGATCGCCATAGTTGGCTTCATCATCTCTCTGTCGACGATGACGACGGCCGGGAGGTATTTCTCGATGTTCCTCATGACGTCTGGATTTTGTGGTACGTATCTTCCTTGCTCCGTGGCTGGAATTTTGTCCTGTCTGACTTTTGCGTGGGTGTGATGTGTTAGGGGCCTCGCTGGTGTTGGTATGGGTGGCTAATGTCGTCCCTAGACCACCGGCGAAACGATCCGCAGCAATGGGCCTCGTGAACGGGTTCGGAAATGTGGGGAGCGTGTAAGTGGTTGTGTATTCTTCCCTCGTTCATCTCACAAACGGGTGCTCGAAAGAATGGGATCCTATGTCTGGAAAGCGGAATGGGGCCCCAAGTACCATCAGTCGATGATCATTTGCCTGTGTGCGTTCGCGTTTGCGGGTTTCCTCAGCTTCGGTGTGTACTCCGCTTCCTTGTTCGAGGTGCTTCAAAGTATGACTGACACATTTCCTGTAGTCGTACGCATGTTGCTCGTGCGGGAGAACAAACAAACGGAACGCGCAGAGTTGGATTTGATGCATGGACCTGAAAGAGAGCGGATCGAGGAAGCGGCCAGGTTGGAGGGCGTCACGTTCGACGAGGCTGTGAGACGCAGAATGGGGTTCCGTTATCTATACTAGCTTAAGTACCCGGGGGAAGGGTGATTAGGATCATGATAACTGCTAGGACGAAGACAGGGACATGTATATGAAAAACTTTCTACTATCATATGGGCCTTCGTGAAGCATCTTGCTGCGGACCATGGTATTTTGGTCATCCGACGGGACTAAGATGAAGTTTTGGAATCACGCCCATCAAATTCTTCACACCCGGCTCCAAGTGAAACTGGTTCCTTCCGGACATAGTTATCTGCTCCACCCTGCACATGGTAGGTGTGTCTGTAGCATGGTACTTGAGAATAGCATCCGCTTCCGCAATACCCTTGTACGGTGCAACGGCAACGTGCTGCGACTTTCCAATACCCCATAATACGACATCCCTTTCAATACGACGATCTTCAAGCAAATCCCTGGCACGCGTATGATATCACATATGGAAGAACGACCAATCGTACAGGCGCAGTTCGTATATTCTGGCTGGCGAATGGAAGTCGAAGTCTCATTTGACGCACGTTGCTGGATATTCACTGGGCAATGCTTACCTTTTCTACTAACGCAGGCTAGTACCGAGATCTGATAGAGACCGTCATGACGCCGAGGTGCCCGTTTCCAGCGAACGTGCTTCCATTTTACGTACCGAACGCCAAGAGAAGATCACTTTATTATGTTCTCGAGCTGCTCCAGAAGAGCACCCTTTATGTCCCATCGATAGGGGAGTGCGAGCGAAATCCTGTGCACTCGGAGATTTGACGGAGCAACACATATAGTTTCACAGATTTCGCCTTCTTGGACTTAGGGAAACATCAAGCAAGCTCCCTGACGACGGGAATCTGCATCTGCACTTGTCAGTAGGTGTCGATGTATGTGGGTGGGGCACGTGGCGTGGGTTTGGGGCAAAGGACGAAAGGGGCAATGGTTTTTTTTGTGGGGCTTGATCATGGGTGTGTTCCAGGTGCGATGCAAGGCAGGGAGTTGTGAATGGTTCTTCTTTTGACTGAAGCATGGTAGATAATAATTGAATTTCTTGAGACTTGTTGTTTTTTTTGGGGAGCTGAAGTCCTTGTACTCCAGCCAGGGTGGAAGGAGAAAACTTTGGACAAGGATGATGAAGCCCTGAATCAATTATCAAAGTATTTGGTGCAAAGGGAGTGAATACATGGGATGTATGATAACAAGCTTTTATTCTGTGGCAGACAAACTAAAGATGAGGAATATACATTGTCCAGGAGACAGTCTCACAAGCAAGGCAAGGTACCTCACAGAGGCTGGCAAGCATCAATCTGATAAGGAGCATTGTGGATATGACACCTACAATGAGCTCAAAAACCATTGCAATGTTTTGCAGTTTTGGACTGGTGGTAGTGTAGCACTTTATAGCATGGGAATCCTGCTTAGTGTTGGTGGGATCAGGTAAAGTACTCATCATTGGCTTTCTAATGGTGCCTAGATCATGTGATTTGGCCAAGTGGCTGTGGATATATGCCCCTTTCAGTACAGCAAACTCATTGCAACAGTTTTTGAGTTTTTGGCATGGAAGATGAAATCACAATCAAGGCATATTTGGTATTTGTTATGATCCACGGTGGATCGCTCTTTTCTTTTCTTTTTCTTTCTACTTAGCTAAGTCCTTGCTCCTCCTTATCTCGTATCTCGGACTTAGGAACTCTGTTCACACCTCGAGTTCCGCTTCCCTGGTTCCTCCCATTCCGTCTTATCTCAGACCTGTTGTATTATTAGAACTGACTCATTGTGACTCATCCTTATCTCGGACTTACTAGAAGTCCATTACCTAATACCTTGGTGTCTGTACTTATATTGTGCTCTTTGCCCTGTACTCTTTCCTTAGCTTAGTCTACTCAATTCTATGAGCTCTAAGCCCACTCCTCGCTCCTCTCGTCATGGTCTGTTACCCACACACTGAGACTATGGGTTGTCCCTAGGTCTCCACCTTGTACTTCATCCCAGACTTAAGGAATCCCCTTGAAGTCTAACCTACAGGCTGTTTGAGCGCTGTCCCCATTCAAGGCATCACCTTGAACGTGTGTCTCTGAAGGTTGCTGTCGGAACACCCTGCATATCCTCCCTCATCTTTGTATCCCCAAAGAGCTCACCTTGAGTCCCTGCTGGTATTCCACAGCCCAGCGTAACACCCCCACTCAGGTCATGCCTCATGCTGATAGCATTCAACTCACCCCCACCTCTTCTGGCACTGAATGTTTTCACTGCCACCTTCAAGGTCATTATCAACAGGACTGCCCTACCTTCCACTGCCCCCACTGCCATGCCCTTGCCCCAGGTCACATTACTACTCAATATAACCTTCTCCAGTGCAACTATTGCCACAACTGGGGACACTCCTCTGAGCTCTGTCCCCATTGCAAGTGTGCTCTGTGTGCTCAGCCTGGGCATATCCAATCTCTCTGTCCATTTAACACTGCATCCCCATCTCAGGTGCTTGCCATCTACAGCCCCCTGGCTTTCTGAAGATCCTTTCAGGAGAAGAGGCTTGTTGATCAAGCCTGGGGCTCAATTGTACAATGGGGGTAATGTTACAGTTTTCTTTCTGTCTCATTGTATACTGTTGATAGTCTGTTTCTCCCGTTTCTTCTCTTATCAAAGGATGATATCTTATCGTCCCTATCATGCTTATCTGCTTATTGGAGGACCTATCTCTAGTTATCTTTGGTCTCTTGACCTCGGGCAATACTCCTCCTAACTAGGTTCTCTCATACCTAATCATTCCCCCTTGTTCTATCACATTCTATGATCTGTGTGCTCAGGGTCATTCTCTTAAATACTCATCGTTATCATGTATTCCTCATTCTTGGTCTCTGCAATCTAGCATATCACCTTGAATCAACTCTGAGTCTGTTTTCAAGCAATCCCTTGAAAACCCTGTTGTTCTTCACTCGAGAACCTTAGTCCTCCAAGCTTTGGCTAGTTAAGATATCGGTCTCTTTGTGAGTATCGCCTTGACCAGTCAAGACTCCCTTGAGACCTTGTTGGTATGCTTCGCATAACATTTATTCTACCAGAATTGCATGTATGTCCCACCTTCTGCTTGCTCTGCCCTTTTCCACTCCATCCATTCCTCCCCCCTTTCTGGACACATGGACACCTTCCACACCCAGGCCATCCTCGAATGTAACTTTTGGTGGCCTGGCCTTTCTTCCTTCATCCAACACTTCATCCAGGGCTGCCCCACCTGCCAATAGGCCAAGGTTAACACCCACCCTACATGCCCCCTGCTCTCCCCCATTCTCTCCACATCCCTTCTCCCCTTCTGGCAACTCTCTGTTGACCTTATCACTGACCTTCCTCCCTCTGATGGTCATAACTCCATCATGGTCATGGTTGACCACACAGCCTTAGTAAGGGGGTAATTTTAATCCCTTGCTCCAAAACAATTGATGCTGCTGGAGTTGCCCTCCTCTTCTATGAAAACGTATTCAAACAGTTTGGCCTCTATGACTCCATCATCTCCAACTGAGGTCCTCAGTTTGCATTTGCCTTCACCCTTGAACTAGCTTGCCTCCTCAAATATGACATCTGCCTATCCTCTGCCTATCATTCCCAAACTGATGGTCAAACAGAATGTACCAACCAAGAACTAGAAGTCTTCCTAAGAATCTTCTGCACCAACAACTTCAATTCCTGGTCCTTCCTCCCTGCTGCTGAATTCCACCACAACTCTGCCCCCCATTCCTCAACAAAGAAATCCCCATTCTCCCTACTATATAGTTATGAACCCAGATCCTTTCCCCCCTTTGGAAAAACCTTCATCCCTGCTCTTGAATCCAGACTCTCCACTCTCAACTCTTCTCGAAAAGAAGCCCTTTCCACTCACAAAACTGCCAGAAGACTCATGACCTCCCAGTCCTGGA
>JBBPLO010001284.1:0-11238 GCA_038089835.1 Retiboletus flavoniger | reverse complement strand
TGACCTTGTATATGCACTATGGAGATCCAACTCAATGCATCCACTCTTTTTGACCCATACTCCAGTTCCTCCAACACTCTCCAAAACTAATTCTGATAATCTGATAAATTCACCCTATCTGTCCATCCCCAAATTGGTGACATCACTCCAAGATGTTTCTACATCACTCTGCTGGATCCTTACTGTTCTCTTGTTCTAGGGAACCACTGGCTTGCCCGCTACAATCTGTTGATTGACAGGATCTCAAACCATACCTTGTTCCATTCACTCAAACACAGTTTGCCAGCAAACTCCAAGCTCTCCTCTGAAGCCCTGGGAATGTTTTCCCTGGGCTGACACCACCATCCGATTTACCATGTTTTCCTCCCATAATGACCATCATTACACTAGCCTTTGTCTTGGCTTGTTGCCTGCAAGGCTCCATGCACTTCCATTGCAGATTTGCCCTCAGGAGAGCAATCTCTGAACTTCTCCATCCCCTCCAATTCATTTAACCCCTTCAGTCCCCTTCAGACTATCACAACCCCATGGCCACCACATTCCTGATTTGGCAGCAAGCCTGCTGATTGGAGTTCCCCTTCTGAATCAATCATCATTCCTTTCTGCCCTGTTGTGAAGCTCAATATCCTCACTAGACACTGGAATGTCTATCCAAGAGGGGGATAAGGACTATGCTCACACCAATCGAAACAATTCCCTCCATCCAGTTTTGACTCCAGAACAGCTTGCTGTGTCCCTCCAAGCTTTTCCAGAGTTCACCTCTAAAGTCTGGACATACCTGGATCTCACTCCAACTCTTGACATGAGAAAGCACTTTGTTTTTGAAGAACAAGAATCATTTACAACAGTCTATTTAAGCTTTCTCTGATTTCCCAGAGCTCTTTCTTCCAATCAACTCCACCTTTTCCATGCTCCAATCCTTCCTCAATTCCTCTATTTTCTCTGGCTCTTTTGACAACACCATTAGGGTTTGGAATGCAACCACCAGTGAGTGTGTGGCAGGTCCATTCCAGGGGCACACAGATGATGTCCTCTCTGTTGCCTATTCACCTGATGGTGCTCACATTGTCTCTGGCTCTCATGACAGCACCATTAGAGTTTGGAATGCAACCACCAGTGAGTGTGTGGCAGGTCCATTCCAGGGGCACACATCTGGAGTCACCTCTGTTGCCTATTCACCTGATGGTATTCACATTGTCTCTGGATCTACTGATGATTCCATCAAAATATGGAGAGTACAGGAGCTTTCTTCCTTTGGTGATTTATTTCTGGAGAATAACTGGATTGAGTCCTTTGAGAATACTTGCTGTGGCTGGATTGCTCCTTGGAATAGAAATAGCTTCTGTCTTCCAACCCATTCTTCAGTCATATCTTCTGATAACATTTATTATCATCATGTTGATAGTTCTTTGTTTGGAGAGTCCTGGATATCTTGTTGGAAATGATTTCTTAGCCTGTTTTTGTAATTTTGATGCTTTCTACTCTGTTTCTTGTGTAAACTAGCCAGGCTATCTGAATCTTACACTTATCATTTCAATACCCATCTTAGTTGAACAATGAAACAAGAGGTAACAAAGTAGTAAAAGTACTACACACTTGGGTGATATTACTCTCATTTGCTACATTGCACCAACAGAATGTGTCCATACAGCACAGTGATCATTGAGTTGGGATGCAATCAAGCCATTGCACTCCTTATTATATGAAAAATATATATTTGGACATGTACTCCTGCAAAGTGCCCTCTGTTGCATGCATAGTCTTAAGGATGCTCTGCACTACAGTGATCATCACTCACAGGTTCAGTGGCTAGGAATCAACTGAACCATAAATTTGTCCACCTTCAGGAAATGTAGGAGTATGGAGATTTTTATCTGTGATCTGCATCTCAGCATTAATATTAAAAATTCTTACAGTTGTCACACTATCATAAATGAATGTGAATCTCATTTGCAAGAATTTGCAAAAATCTGGCAGGCAATCACAATTTGAAATCAAGGCTACTCATTACCTCAGCATAATTCAGAGTGACTTGGAATTTGCACTGGTAAATGGCAGGACACATTCAATGTTTGATGTTCAACTTCACAATGGGATTGATGATTGAACCAGGGTGCAAAGGAGAGATCTGCTGTGTTCAATGCCATTTTCAGGCTCTGATTCAGACATTCACAAGGGTGACCTTGATGGGGGCCATGCTGAAATTCTCTGTTTCAGACAATTCTGATTGTGATCTATTACTGACTCTTTTTGAACAGTTCTTGAAGCATACACTAATGGAGTATGATGAATCCACTTGGAAACTTGTCCTGTTTACTGCCAGCTCATGGTGGTCAAGAAATGGACAGTCAACACATTCATCAACACTCTACATACTATCCAGGCTCTAGGGACAGTGATAATCACAATTGAAAAATGTTGCATGCCCCTTACAGCTTCAAGTATGGTACAACAATGGGGTATTGTCCTGGTTGCCTCTATTCAGCATTGTAGTGTCAAACCAATGTTCCATTCCCAGGGAAATTGACATCTACATGTGTCTGATAACCTCCTTCTGATTCCTCACCACCTAACAAATTATGAGTGCACATAATCTCAGAGAGAGCACCAAGTACAATGAACTCTGTGTCTGGAATGACTTCCACAATATCTCATTCACATTCATGAGTTGCAATATGTGGCTATTATCCCAACATGAACTTTGAGATTGCTTTCAATCCCTTATAGATGTCTTGACAATCAACTCTGACTCTGGTAAGAGAGGTAGAAAGATATTGTGTGAATAGAATCTTAAGAGAAGTCTGCAAGGTCATTTTGTCTACTTCATCTTCAGATTGTCTGAGAGCTAACTTGACCTACAGAAGCACATCAAGCCCCTCCTTGAATTCACTATATTGTCCAACCAATAGGGCATCTGTGAATCCACCTTCAAGGATATGTCGAGAAGGGCCCAAGATCTGAGGAGTGTCCCAAGGAAACCTAGATATCAGAAACTATGCCACTTCTGTGAGAAGGCAAAGGCTATGGCTGCGAATACATGTTGTCAGATACATGCTATATCAATAAGGAAAGCAGTGGAGAGTTGGAAGAGGCCATTCGATCAATGTATGAGGCTGCCTACATATGCATCATGCACCCTGCAGAATCCTCCTCTGTGCAAAACTTCCTGCATGAACCATGGTTCACTAGAGGATAGACCCTGCAGGGACTTTCAGCATCAAACAAGATGAGAATGTATGGCAAGGGATGGGCTCCGACTTGTCCCGAGAAGAAAGGAGCCTACTCACATGACTTTCCCCACCCCAACAACCGGGAAAGTAGGTTCATGCCTGACACCATCAGCAATGTCACATATTGATGAAGAAAACATTCATCACTCTTATCAGCACTCCAAATTCATCACCATCTCTGAGAGAACGAACTGGGCATCAATGTGAAAACAGACCTGCTTGGAAGACATTGCCTACTCTCTGCTTGGAATACTTCACTGATCGGCATTCCAATCACATACAGTGAAGGAGACATGGCATTTAGGAGACTCCTCCAAGTGATTGCACAGGGCTCGAGCGACCCTAGTATGCTCTTCTCATGGACTGGATCCCATTCATAGCACTCCTTTGCCTTGCCTTCCCCTCCGGCATCGTATGAAATCAAAGTTACCGACTTTGCTGGCGGATGATGCTAGTAATACCATCCAAAAGCTGGGCGTCTAGGTCAAGCTGCTTCTCGTCCCAATGCAAGTCATTTTCCATGTCACTACTCGTCATTTCGAATACTACCGGACGACGTCGATTGGAGAGGAAAAAGGACGATCTCGGGTCGGTTTCTCGCTTCATGCGAGTGTTGTCAGCCAGTGGACCTGACCGAGCAGCCGGCGAGACCCACTGGAAGCACGGCGTCACATGTCCGCTACACATTTGGAGTTCTCAGCTTTGATTGACAGCGACAGCGATGACGGTTTTCTTTATGCTGGGAAACGCCACTCTTTCTTGCTTATGATGTCCCCCCGATGGATGTCGTTGCGTGGGGCAGGATTGATGAGCATGAAAGTGAACACACTGGGGGGCAAGTTGTTGATTGTAGAATGTAATATCAGGTACACAGCATGAGTAGAGACCCTCTGTTTGCTACTCAGGTATATTTGGCGTGACGATGACCACCGAGCGGCCTATGCAACGCGTGGCTCGGAGTAACCTATGGTGTCTGGTTTCAAGTCCAAGACTTGCCTTAGCGAGCGGTCAAATTTCTCACTCTATCGTACCCCACCTTGCCGACAACAGCCAACTCTATGTATATTATGCTTTGTATCAAGAAGAGAAAAACGAACGACCGAAACGTACAGGATCCAAAGCCAGTATCATTGACTACGTTTGTTGATGTAAGTATTCGAAATGCGATAAAGCTTATCACCGTTTCCGCGACTGTGACGATCCACAGTGAGAGAGAGAAAGAGAGGAGAGGAAGGGTTAGGAGTGAGAAGTAGAGATAGGGAGGAAAATGGTGTGTGAGTACATAACCAAGCAGATAAATCGTACTAGTACAGATGGTATTACTGGGTAAAAAAAGAAGAGGGAGAGCAGCCAAACTGCAGACTCGGCGAATACAAGCAACGAGTGAGTGAGCAACAACAGAAAGCAGAGAAATCTATGGGAATCATGTACTGACGTGATACACAACGCGAGTCGAGCATGCGCGTTTGAGACACTGCAATCCGTAACTGTGCGTGGGGGGGAAGGTGGGAAATGTAGGCTATTCACTCTCAGTTCGAGAATGAGACGGCAGGCGACGTCCATGAAGACGAACGGGGACACCACTTCGTCCTCCTTGACCGCATGTCCGTCCTTGATCAACCGTCCATCAGAGCTCGTCTCGGGCAGCAGCGGATCCGGGTTGGCTATGTCAAATTTGCCAGTACCCGGTTCCGTGGACGCCTTGTATGTCTCCTTGAGGTAAAAGTCGACTAGATAATTTATCGAGTCAACCATGTAGAGTTGTAGGTCCATGAGCACCTGTAACGTGCGGGGCAGCATGAGCGCTCCCCGTCGTTGTATTGTTCGTGTGCACGCGCCATCACATCTTTAACCCTCACTCGTGTCTCTATGAAATATACGCCTGCAGCCGCTCACAAATCGACGGTGTCACTCTCGTCCAGCTCCTCGGCTCGCTCGATCCTGGCACTGTTCGATCGCTGCTGTTGAGGCTGAGTACCACCCAACCTGCCAAGGTTCCGCTTCTTCTTCTGTTCCATCCCGAGCATCTTGAGCGTGCGGTATATCTCTAGCATGAACTCCATTGGTGGCGACCGGCTCCAAATACTAAAGTGCCACCTTGTCCGATGCTGTTTCTTTTCCTTCACGGCCCATGCCCATTTGGCGTGAGCATACGAAGCAGGATGGAGCTGTTCAAGTAGTTGGTCAGGAAGTGGGAGGGAGAAGTTGAGAACCACAAGGTTGTTGATTTCACCGTTGATGGGAGGCGTCGAGAAATCGAGTCCGTCATCAACGTCGTCGTCGTCATGGTTGCCATTGAACCCGGCTCCAAAGGGATTGTCCTCCATGTCGCCCGCCAGCGAAAGTGCACTGGGTGACTTCGTGCTCCTAGGCTAAACCCGCACTTGAGCAAAAATGATGGTAACAGAGATGATTATCATAAACTGACGTCCATGGCTGCCAACTTGGCATCGCGCTCTTGTTCCTCGAATTCTGCGACTAGACATTGTCAGCTCGAATACTGGAATAACGCGGGCATCCACTTACGGTCTCTTCCAGCCCTGTGCTTATCACGCCGTAGCATATAAGCCACCTTGACGGCGTTCCCTTGAACACTGTCATCCCTCCGTGGCATTCCAAAATGTTCTCGTCCACCTCATCCATTCCTGACGCAAGTTCCTCGACGACATCCTCTTCGATCCGGCCCAACCCATCGATGATCTCGAAATCCAACGCCTTTGCAGGCGTAACCAATGACGAGAGCGTGCCAAGAACAGGACCAAGGGGTGGTGGAAGAGGGGTGAGGTACTGTTAGAGGTCAGTCGTGTAGAAAGGGTGTTGAGTGATCTCGGGGATGGTGATCCGCTTCAAGGTCGACCGCAAGCATCGCGTTGATCAGACCTCTCGCATCAGCACCGAGGTGGCTCGGCATATGGTAGCTTCCCTTTGTCCGTACAGAAACCCCGTTCGGTCAGCAACCAAGTGGGAATGAGCGAAAAAGGAGACGTATGACTAATTTTCGTGAAGAGGGTCTGGACGTCGTCATCCTCGAATGGAAGCCTCCCAAACAACATGACATAAAGAATAACACCGCAGCTCCATACGTCGATCTCCGGACTTGTGTAGACCACCCCGGATGACTTCCGGAGCGGCGTAATTCGAACTGCCACAACGTTTTTAAAAAGCCGCCATCCTTGATCTCGTTCGAGAGACCAAAATCAGCAGTCTTGATGCTGAGGTCGTCATCAAGGAGGACGTTCTCCGGTTTTAATCTCGATGGACGATCTTCAATTTGTGGCCGTACTCGATACCGGATATGAGTTGCTGAAAGAATTTCCGAGCCCGTTGCTCCGGCATGCGATCGTTGCTGACGATATAGTTGAAGAGCTCGCCGCCGGCGTGTTCGAGGACGATGATGATACCTGTCAGGGTGGATATAACCTCGCATCTGTGAGTCGCGTGTGTCATGATCGTGGGCACATATGGGCATACGGATGTGTACATCAAGCTGTATGGATGGCGAAGAGTACGCATGTACTCGAGCTCGCGCTGGACCTGGGTCCTGGTCTTGGTCATGTGGATGACGGCCTTGGAGATGTACCTCATCGTGATCCTTTCACCAGTAATACGGTATGTGTTGCCACTGACAAAAAGGAGGGTGTGTCAGCTGGAGACAGAGGGAGATTGCCATCGGAGAGGGGACGTACTTTTGACCTTGTCAAAGGTGCCTTCGGCGATGTTGCCAATGACGGTGTACTCCCCGAGCTTGGAAGCGAGAAATAACATTCGGTCATCGTTATTACTCATCCGGAAGAGCCGCGTCAAAGATATCGTCGTCGCTCTGTGGTGTCGTGCTCGCACTGCGCTGAAAAAAGAATTGTTGTGGAAGGGGAGTTACGTACGACACACCGCATCAACGGATTAAGCGAGTCATTCGACTTCAGAATGGTGCGCCATTCAGTTAGGCTGCAGTGGGACAGTAATTCTCGAATGACCCGCAAAGGTGTCGTCAGGTGGTAAGCATCATACAAGTGTTCTTGCGGATGCGGGTCACGTCCGGTTGAAACAGACAAACTCCGTTGAAGACACCCTGCTACAATGTGGACGACACTCGCAAGTCCACTCGCTTCATGTTGTTTCACTGGCTTTAAACACGCCGGCATCCCTGAAGGACGCATCCAATCACTTGGTGGGCTCAACACCTACATCTCTGAACCACCTGGAGGTGCGACGTCCGGACCACACAAGAAAGTCCTCTTGTTCCTCTCGGACGTTTTTGGACCCCTGTTCACCAACAACAAGCTATTGCAAGACTACTTTGCCTCAAATGGTGCGTCCCACTCGCACACTTTCAGCTTCGCATGTGATGCTGACAACGTGTGGGGTGATGATAGTCAAACCGCAGAATTCATCGTGCTCGGGCCAGACTATCTCTTCGGAACGTACTTCCAGGACTTGCCCGTGTATAGCGACAGGCTTGCTTGGGCTCACGAAGCACTCGCCCCCGCGATGGAGGCCTTTCCAAAGTGGTTCGGCGCCCTCAAGGCGACGTACGGTGAGCGTGCTTCTCGAAGTGTACCGCCCTCTCCTCCGTGATCCCCATTGTCGTCCCTACCATGCACCGAGACAACAAAGTACACTGCAGTCGGTACGTGTCCCGTAACCCTCGTCAAACACTGATCGACGCCTGCTGAATGATCTTCCCTCTCCAGGCTACTGCTTTGGCGCACCATTCGTTCTAAATCTGGCTGCGGAAGGTTCCATCGTCGCAGGTAACGTCTTCCGCCATGATATTTTCTTTGTAACAAAACTCCTGCTCAACATATGCATGTCAGGTGCGATCGCTCACCCTTCCTTCCCCGAGGAAAGTGATTTCGAAAAGATCACCCGTAAGTTCCCCTACATGTCCTTCTTCTCATTGCACCAGGCTCATACCTGTTAGGATTTCTTAATTCTTAAATCCTTTACTCCTACATAAGACTCCTAAGTATTAGTCTCACGACTATATAGTAGATTCGTCTATGCAAGGCATAGTAGTTAACCTACTATTCACTATAACTTTGCCACCTCACTCTCGCTTAGTTATATTCTAATCGTCTATTTGATATTACAATACATCTTGACCTGTATCCATATTTGATATTTGATACTCATCTTATCTAAGATAGTCATAAGGTCTTATGACATCATATCAAGATATTACCATATCTTAGACATCTTATGATTAGATCCCATCACATGCGATACCGGTTATCTCATCTTGTTTAGAAGCTACTTTAACCTTCTATCAGCTTCTATAATACATATCGATATTAGTCATATATCACGGATCAACTGCGTTACCGTTCATATCTGACTTACGTGATATTACATCACATATCGTCATTCCATACTAGTAGATCTAGTCTTTCACCTCATATCCTCAAGGCAGGTTCCTTTAGTTCGTTCCTCTCTCTATCGACCTATATGAATACAGGGTTATACCCTTAGACACATTATATATCCTTTCTTGATTCCCCTCTAACCGATAGATACATATTATTATTGCCATTCGTTACCACAAGGTATTCTGGACCTTTCTCCATTTCATAGAGCTGCGCTTATCACAGCTTTACTCATTCCTATATTACATATGACGCATTCTCTTATATATCAGGCACATATAGAGTTACCCTTGTTCCTGCTGATATTATACCCTAAGGCCTATAGTGGCTGCGCTTATACCAGTAGTATATAAGTAGTGTACTCTCGTCCTGTATTCTTTAGTCTTAGATTGTTATTCATTAGTTTCAATCTTGCCCTCACGCAGGCTTGTCTCTTTGGTCCTAACATTATCTAAGACTACTCTTCCTCGCTACTTGCATCCACCCCTTGTTGCGCCTAGTATCCCTCCTCCGCCCCTTTCTCTAGATGAAAGTCCCTTCGACTAGTAGTCATCTGTTTTCCCTCTGATACGAAGAGGTTAAACTCGTATTTCGCCCTCGACTATTGTGTTGATCAAGGTCGTCCACATCCGCTTCGTTACTGCCAAGTCTACAGCCGCTAGCTGCCAAGTGTAGAGAATCCCGCTTTAATGTTTGCCAAGTCGTTAGCCAAGTCATCCCACTCACCCGCGGACTCAAGAGGCCAAATCCCAGAGCTATTCAATTAGCTACCCAAGACATAGCATAAAGTGATTTTAGAGTTAGCCGCTCATTGCCAAGTAACTCTCAAATATCAAGAAGTCCACTCATCGCCAAGTCCTAGCTGCTAAGAAGCCAAGTAGGAGTCACCCACTTTGATCGTCCACTTCGAGATAAAGAAGTAAAAAGCATAGTAACGGTTTACAGTAAGCCTTATACTAGAGTCTTATCCACTTCCAATCGTTTGTTGTCTTTCACAACGATTATCCAACTCGCCACGAGTATAAACGTGTCCAATCCCAGACTTACGGAAGACCACTCTATTCGAGTATAAAGAAAATCTGCTGTACAGAGCAAAGACTGTAACTGGAACACAACCAGACCCACTGTGATAGAGTCTTTTGCGACTCGCACACGCTCGTCCGGCGTATTAAATAAGGATAAAGTTGCTATTTCCCATAGAGCACTAGGGAACTTACTGGCAGAGTGCTTGCCCAGCGTATTCAGTGCACGACAGCATTGACAGGTTCACATGATTACTTGTGACGTCACGACATAGCGTTAGAAGTTTAATCCGTCGCCATTAAACTTTGTGCTATCCTTGCTGCATTAAGGAAAAGAGAGTTATATTTTAGCTTTCCTATCTGTCACCATTTTCCCGCATTCAGCTGTACGGGGTCATTTCCTAGCAAAGCGTCCATCATTCCTCGTCAAAAGAGATACACTCGTTCTCTTTCTCACCTTCATTCTTGGGACACTGAAGAACGTCCTTACCTTTGCACCAGGCTTTACCTACAAGTCTTACGTACCAGATTAGTTCATAGATAAAATGATTACCTACTGCGAATCTAGATCTTGCATATCTGAAAAAGAAGCAATCGCACATTGGAGACAATGGGTTCTCTTTGATGATGCCGAAGATGAAGAAGACATGATTCCCTACCTCGTCTGTAATAGATGTCAATGTTCGTGCAAGAAAAACACACAAGGCGGTCGTCTATGTTACATGGAAGCATACCACCCGGAAGAAGAAGACATTTCCATTAACGAAAGTCTTACCCCAATCGAACAAAATCTATGGAAAGATTCTGTGAAGTCGCTGTGCGCTCCAGAAGTTCAGTACAAGATTGTCATTCCCCCGATCTTGAAGAGAGAAGAAAATATTTCTTCACCGATGTAAAGATCCTGCTAAGGCTGGAGGGACTTGAGAAGCATAGCCTACAAGTCCTGGCCAGAAGGGTGAGGGAAGCGAATAGGTTCGCCCCAAAAGGGATTCCGGAGAAGAGGAAGGTCAGAAACAAAGTCCGGAGGACTCTACCAAGAAGTCCGGTGATAACCGGGCGGAGAACGTATGGGCGGCGGTATGACCGGTAGACTGGTCGACGAAAGCGTTGTCGGTGATGGAGGAAAAGAGATGTAGGCGTTGGGTGTTGGATGTTGGAAGTTGGCGGAAACGATGATGATAGCGTTTAGCGTAGTTCGGACGTTGTGAGCAAAAAGGTAGCTGTGTTGCAATATGCAATACAAAGATTTTATGGACTGGGCATACCTGTGTCTGTAACTACGGCTTAAGCGGTACTTAAGCGAAGTCAAAGATTAGCGTTTGAATGATGGGAGAAAGTCCGATGAAACAAAGACGACCCTTTCGGGCCGCTGTGAAACTCTAAGGTACAGGACCGATAAAGCCGATCGGCCCGGTGATAGTCGGTTGTAAGTAAAAGTAAGGATGAAAGTCACCGTAGTCGATGAAAGGAAAAGGTAAAGTGGGGTAAGTAGGTAAGGATGTAATGTATGCAAAGAGAAACAAGTATGAAGGTAAAAGCGGACGGACCGGAGTAGTTCGGGGAAGACCGACGGTACCGGAGTACTGGTCTTACCACCGGACTTGAACGGAGTAACGGGCGGGA
>JBBPLO010001283.1:0-11248 GCA_038089835.1 Retiboletus flavoniger | reverse complement strand
ATCCAACTTGAAAAGGGTAGAGAGGGATGTGAGCAATAATGGCTCCTTGAGTGCAAGCATGACAGCCATTACATCCTGAAAGGATTCTCAAGCCTCACTGAATGTAAATAGCTGACCCAGTATAGTACGATATAACTCATCCAGAGGCTGTATGGTGGCAAGGCCATCCTCTTACAAAAGTATCTGAAGCTGCCTATATGGATTGAATCTAGTACCATCAAATTCGATGAAGTTGCATGCTGTGGATGCCCACCAGAAAAGGTGCTGCAAGCAATGGATGAGCAACCGACATCACTCTTGCTTTGGCCAAGGGCACTTGATGTCAGGATATTTGTGAGGGGAATAATGTATAAACTTCTTGACATCTTTGTTGACATCATCCTGGGGGATGTCACCAATTTGCTTATGGGCCAAGTGTGGACCAGATGCAAGTGTGGAGACAATATCGTTTTCTGGGTGAGCAGTGATCAGGAAACGAAGGTTGGCTAGCAGGGTGTTGTCAGTGATCTGCTTGCAGATGGCATGTAGAATATGTTGATGATCAGCTAGATTCCCACTTTCATCATGTTACCGTTTTTCTCCCTTTTCACTGAACTCTCCTCATTGTTTCCTTCTCTCCTTGGTGTAATTGGAGACATCAAACATCTCTTTGTCTTGCTAATGCCTATCTCGTCATATGTAGTTCCTCTGCTATTACTATTGCTCGTCTCTCTGTAGTGAACCATAGTTACACCATGTCTATCTCTTTGGACTAATCTCTCCTTGCTGACTCTCTTATGTCAGCTAGTTCCCCAACATTCCATAGCCTTCTATCTCGCTTTATCATTCTTCTTCCATGGTCTGTGCATTGGTCCTTTATCTATAAAACCTAGTCGTTTACCACATGTACTTTATACTTGGTCTACACAATACAAGCATACAACTGGTGTCACTTCTAGTCTCCATAACCCTCGTATTCCTTTGTCATCACATCTTCTTTCTGAGAAGACGGTCTCTTTGTGAGTATCACCTCAGTTTGAATGACATCCTTTGAGACCTCTGTTTGTATGCTATGTGTATCAAAAGACCAAGTATATCCTTGGTCCCACCTACCTAGGTGAAGGACCCACCACCTTACAAGATGTCTTACCGAGTCCCTGAGGAAGAAGACTCTGATCTCCCAAACCTTGCCCAATATCGAACCCCCTCACGAAGAATCACTGGTTCTAGTAGAACACCCCTCCTCGACCCATCCTTCACTGCTGGAAGGATCCCATCCTGTTCTTCACCCTTAGATCCAAACCAACCTAATTCATCTCCACATCAATCCAGCCTACCCCCACATCAACCAAGCCCACCCCCATGTCAACTAAGCCTGCCCCCGCATCAACCAAGCCCACCACCGACCTTTAGCCCCATCAACATATCGTGATCACCTTCACCCACCATGCCTTCGGAACTCAAAGCTGCTCTCCCCACAGACTTCTCTGGACTCCCTGCCGATGCCTCTCAATGGATGAAGGCCATGAAGGCTTACTTCCTGATCAACCAAACCCTCTACCTGGAAGACCCTGAGAAAATCATGACTGCCCTCAACAAAATGCCAACTGGCCAAGGAGCCTCCTTCGCTGAAGCATGGTATGATAAGATGGCCAACCCTGCCATCACCACTGGAAAAACCTTCATCAAATTCATCAAAGACTTTGAAACCACATTCTTCCCCTACAATGTCCAGGCTTCTGCCCGACTGGAAATCACTAAACTCCACCAAAAAACCACCTGCTCTGGCGACAGTTTCCAACAATACATCATGGACTTTCAAAATCTAGCGGGAAAATCTGGCATCTCTGATGAAACCACTCTTATTGATCACTTCGCCCTTGATCTCGACCAACAGCTCACTACCATGATCCTCTCCATGAGCACCATCCCTACCACCATCGCTGATTGGATCACTAAAGCCAAAACCTTCCACGCCCAGAAAATGAGAATCCAAGCGCTATGTAGTGGCTCCACCCCTACCTCATTTTCTTTCAACAGCCACGTCCCTAAAGACCCCAATGCTATGGACATAGATGCCACCACCTGTTACGATTTTCTTTCCATCTCATCGTATACTACTCGTCATAGTTTTCTTTCGCTTCTTTTCCTATCAATGAGTTATGTCTTATCATCCATGACAGGCCTATCTCCTTATCGGAGGGCCTAGATCTTGTTATCTTCGGTCTCTCGACCTTGGACACTATCACTCCTAATTAGGCTCTCTTGTGCCTAGTCGTTATCTCTTAGTTCACAATATCTCATGGTCCATGCACTGTGCTTGTACTACAAATAGTCTTCCATACCATGTATTCCACATTCTTGTTCTGCGCAATCTACACATATTATCAAGCATCACTCTGAGTCTCTTACTAGGCCCATCCCTAGTAAACCTTGTCCCCCTGATCAATCCCTGAGTCCCTAAGACGTCAGTCTCTTCGTGAGTATCGCCTTAGCCACTTCGGATTCCTAAGAGACCTTGTTGGTACGCTTTGCATAACAAAAGAACAAGAATATCTTCAGTCCCACCTACTCAGGTGAAGGACCTACCATCCCTCCGCCACGTTATACCGACCCCCAGAAGAGTCAGACTCCAACCTCCCAGATCTCACCAAATACCAGGCATCCCCCAGATGAATTGCTGGATCTAGCAGGACCCCACTCCTCGATCCCTCGTATGCTCCTCAACCGAGAAGCCAAACCAGAACCCCGAGAACCCCTGCCCCTCGTCACCCTAGTCCACCCCCTCGTCAACCGAGCCCACCCCCTCGTTACCCTAGCCCACCCCCTCGTCACCACAGTCCACCAATGTCGACCCACAAGGCCGAACTCAAAGCAGCCCTCCCAGCTGACTTCTCTGGGAAATCTGCTGATGCCTCTCGATGGATCAAAGCCATGAGAGCCTACTTTGTCCTGAACGATGCCCTATACCCTGATGAGGCGCGCATCATGACCACACTGAACAAGATGCCCGAAGGAAAAGGAGCTTCCTTTGCCAAGTCCTGGTACGACAAAATGGCTGACACAACCATCACCACTGGAAAAACGTTTGCGGAGTTCGTCACCAACTTCGAAACCACCTTCTTCTCCTATGACGTCAAGGCCAGCGCCCGATTTGAATTAGCTAAACTCCGTCAAAAGACCACTCGGATGGGGGATGGCTTCCAACAATACATCACCGACTTCCAGAATCTAGCTGGGAAGTCTGATATCACCGATGAGACTACCCTCATCGACCACTTTGCCCTCAGGCTCAACCAACAGATCACTGCCATGATCCTCTCCATGGCGACAGTCCCCACCACTGTCGAAAAGTGGGTAACCAAAGCCAAAACTTTCCATGCCCAGAAGATGAGGATCCAAGCCCTTCATCTTGGAAATACTCCCCCCGCGTTCACTTCCACTAGATCCCCCTGTGACCCCAATGCCATGGATGTTGACGCAGTAAACCTTACCAAGCTCACCCCCGTAGAACACACCAAATGTATCAAAGAAGGACGATGCTTCCGCTGCAGGGTGACTGGACACAATGCTCAGAACTGCAGACGCACCACCCCCAGTTGTCCCCCCTCACGCCCCCAGAATGTCCGAGCCACAGTCACCACCCCTGCGATCATCACACCTACCCCCGCATCCCCACCTTCTTCGCTCCAACAGTACGTAAGCTCCAGACTGCAGGGAAAAACGAGAGCGAAATACTCTCCGTACTTAAGATGTGCTATGACGAGACCGCCCCGATTATCTCCATGGAGGAAGTCAACTCCATCAACTTCGCCAATGTTCAGAAAGCTAAGGATTTTTGAAAAGAGAAGCCGCCTTGATGTCCTCTTCTCTAGTTACCCACCATGTACTCGTAGCCCCCAAGAACAATAGAACTCTACAACTTCCCATCTCCATACATGGAATCATCGAAACCACTGCTCTTATTGACTCAGGAGCGACAGGAAACTTCGTCGACCCACGACTCCTACGAACCCTTCCTGCCAAGCTAAAACACCTTGACCATCCCATCGTCGCCTACAATGTAGATGGAACCACCAACCATGCCGGAACCATCCAGTGGACAGCAAACCTCCCCATCACATGCGACAACTTCTCACACTGCAAAACCCTCTTTGTCCTCCAACAAAAAACACCACAGGTCATCCTTGGACTCCCATGGTTAGTCAAATGGAACCCTTCAATCAATTGGATCTCCAGAACCATCACTATCTCCTCCGCTCGTCCCCAGAGGGTAGAGAGGTCTCTTCATGAGTATCCTCCCCAGAAGGACAACGCGCCCGAGATCAACAAAACCACTCTCTCCACGGAGATCGCCCTACAACAAACCCCCAAGGAAATCCCAATCCCCATCTTCTGCCAAGACTTTGCCGACATCTTTGCAGAAGCAACCCACAACGTTCTATCCCCACACCACCCCTACGACCATACCATCGACCTAAAAGAATCTTTTGTCCCAAAAATCACCAAGGTCTACTCCCTAAACCCAGCTGAGAAAATCGCATGTAAGGAATTCATTGATGAACACCTCAAGACTGGTCGCATTATCCCCTCCAAGTCCCCCCAAGCATCCCCTTTTTTCTTTGTCCCCAAGAAAGACAGATCCCTTAGGCCATGCCAGGACTACCGCTACCTAAACAGCCACACCATCCATAATGCATATCCTCTACCTCTCATCTCTGACCTGATTGACGACATGCGAGACGTGGACTGGTTCACCAAAGTAGACATCCAATGGGGATACAACAACATCCGCATTCGATGAGAAGACCAATGGAAAGCTGCGTTCATCACTGAACGAGGCCTTTTCGAACCAACTGTCATGTTCTTCAGCTTCTGCAATGCTCCCTCCACCTTCCAAGCCTTCATGAACGACATCTTCGCTGACATGATTGCAGAACGGTGGCTGAAGATCTACATGGATGACATTGGAATCCACACCAAAGGCACCCTCGACACACACCACGACCACATCCGCCGTGTACTTCAACGCTTACAAGAACATGGCCTATCCCTGAAAATCTCCAAGTGTACCTTCGACTCCCCCACCATGGAATATCTCAGATTGATCATCGGCCAAGGAGTCATTCGGATGGACCCCTCCAAACTCTCCACAATCCAAGACTGGAAAAACCCCTCCTCGGTCACTGGCATCTGCTCTTTCCTCGGATTCGCCAATTACTATCGAAAATTCATCGCCAACTACTCCAACATCGTCGCTCCCCTCACCCTCCTCACCCAGAAAGACCAACCATGGGTATGGTCCCCCCTCCAACAACACACCTTTGACTCCCTGAAAACCTCCTTCTGTTCCGCCCCTGTCCTCACCTTACCTGACATCAATCGCCCCTTTTCCCTCATGACCGACGCCTCCCTCCTTGCTGCTGGCGCCGTCCTCATGCAAGCGGACACGAACGGTGACCTCCAGCCTATTGCCTACTTCTCTAAAACCTTCGCCCCTGCCGAACGTAATTATGACATCTACGATCACGAACTCCTAGCAGTCATACTCTCCCTCTCCGAATGGCGTCAATACCTCCAAGGCACCTCACATCCCATCACCGTCATCACCGATCACAAAAACCTGTCCTACATCTGTGACCCCCGAAAACTCTCTCATCGACAGGCTAGATGGGCACTCTTCCTGCAGGATTTCAACATCCTTTGGAAGGTTATGCCGGGCTCTAAGATGGGACCCGCTGACGCCCTCTCCTGCCTCCCGCTTGTTGACACTTCGCTAGATAACCTCGATGCCTCCATCGTCCCCAACCCTGTTATCATCAATGCCATAGACCTCTCCCTTATCGACCTCATCTGTTCCAGCACCTCATCCGATCCCCTCATACTATGTGCTATTGCACTCCTTGCTGACGGTTCCCCCCTCTTTCCCCGGTCTCATCTTTCGGACTGGACCTTTGACAACGGCCACCTTTTTTTCCGCCGTCGAATGTACGTCCCACCTTCCGCCTGCTCCGCAGTCCTTCATACTATCCATTCCTCCCCCCTCTTGGGCCACATGGGAGTCTTCCGCACCAAGGCCATCCTCGAACGGGACTTTTGGTGGCTGGGTCTCTTGACCTTTGTCAAACATTTTATTTCCGGCTGTACTGTTTGCCAACAAAACAAGGTCAACACCCACCCTGTACATCCACCACTCCTGCCGATACCCTCCTCTAGTACCCTACCCTTTCGCCAACTCTCCGTCGACCTTATTACTGACCTCCCAATCTCCAACTCCTTCAACTCTATCATGGTCGTGGTTGACCATGGGCTTACAAAGGGGGTAATCCTCATCCCTTGTACCAAAAAGATTGATGCTGCAGGAGTTGCCCTCCTCTTTTTTGAAAACGTATTCAAAAGATTTGGCCTCTATGACTCTGTTATCTCCGACAGAGGTCCTCAATTTGCCTCTGCCTTCGCCATCGAATTAGCCTGCCTCCTGAAATATGACATACGCCTTTCATCCACATACCACCCACAGACTGACGGCCAAACTGAACCAACCAACCAGGAACTTGAAGTATATCTACGCATCTTCTGTTCCAACAACCCCTACTCTTGGGCCAACCTCCTCTCATCCACAGAATTCCACCACAACTCTGCCCCCCACTCGTCCACTCAGAAATCTCCGTTCTCCCTACTCTACGGATACGAACCCCAAACCTTCCCCCCTCTCGGAAAAACCTTCATCCCTGCCCTTGAATCCTGACTCACCGCCCTTAATTCCGCCCAAAAAGAAGCCCTAGCAGCCCACAAGTCCGCCCAAAAGATTATGACAAGTCAGTCCTGCCGAAAATTCTCCCCATGGAAACCTGGAGATAAGGTATGGCTAGAAGCCACCAACCTTAAACTGAACTACCCCTCCCAGAAGCTCGCCCCTAAATGCCACGGACCTTTTGAAATTATCCAGGTGTTATCTCCCTTATCATACAGACTCTGACTACCACCCACATAGAAGATCCATGACGTATTCCATGCCTCACTCTTATCTTCTTATCGCGAATCCCCTGCACATGGACCCCCCTTCCTTCTCCCACCACCTGACCTTATTGGAACAGAAGAGGAATACGAAGTGGAGGCCATCATTAATCACAAGGGACTTGGCAATCACCTAAGGTACCTGACCGCATGGAAAGAATACCCCTCGTCGGAAAACACTTGGGAACCAGAGTCCAATCTCAGACATGCCCACCGATTGCTCTCTGCTTATAAACGACTCCATTCCATCTAAGACTTTATTGACACAAAAGACGTCAGTCTCTCTGTAAGTATCGCCTAGTGTGTCAATAACTCTGGTCTATGAATCCCTCGCTACTCGTCCCCTACATCAACGATGTCCTCATTTTCTACCATGACTGCCTCATCCCCTTCACCCACCTCCTCCCACACTTCATCTTCTTTGCGCTTGCGACATGTATATCCATCCTTCTTGCCTGAACATGGACGTCTCTCTCTATTCGGCGTCATCCTAGAAACACCTGCTCTCACCCTCGCCCTCGAAATCCTCCCTCTCTTCCCCGAAGATGAGACCACGCACGCCCTTATTCATACCTACCACTCCGTATCCTCCGCCTTACGACTTGCCGAAATCCTTACCCCCCAGGACCCCACCATACGCTTTTCTATTGACGAGACCAGACGCCATGCACTCATCGCCCTGTCACACCACGGCTTCCATAACTTTGTGGAAGCACTTCCTCCCCCTCTTATCTACGTTTCCTTCAGAAGAATCTATGACTCTCTCTCTCTAGCACAGCGCGACCACTATCTACAATCTGTAGATGATCTTTTACTCTTACGCTCTCACCAGGCCATCCTACCTATACCCCCTTCGTCCTTGAACCACCTTGCAGATCGACTCTCCTCCCCTTCTCCTGCAGACACCCCCACCATCGTCACTTCTGACGAAGAAGACTCTGCCTCCAAGTCTGACGAAGCCCCGGTCCCCACTCCAATACATTCGTCTCATATCACTCCTATCTCCTGGACTGAAGTTCAGTGGGTCCGCTTATCCAATGGCACTCATATCCTGTCCTCCCCCACCCGAGTCATGCCTCGAGCAGACAGCATCCGTCTCGTCCCTGCTTCTTCAGGGACCGAATGTTTTCACTGCTGTCTTTGAGGTCATTACCAACAGGACTGCCCTACCTTCCGATGCCCCCACTGTTCTTCCCTCGCCCCCGGCCACATTACGTCTCAATGCAACCGCATCCAGTGTGACTATTGTCGTAACTGGGGACACTCCGCCGAACTCTGTCCCCATCGCGAATGCACTCTGTGTGCTCAGCCTGGGCATATCCAATCTCTCTGTCCATTTAACACTGCTTCCCCCTCACAGACGAACACCATCTTTGGACCCCTGGCTTTTTGAAGATCCCTTCGGGAGAAGAGGTTTGTTGATCGAGCCTGGGGCTCAATTGTACAACAGGGGTAATGTTACGATTTTCTTTCCATCTCATCGTATACTACTCGTCATAGTTTTCTTTCGCTTCTTTTCCTATCAACGAGTTATGTCTTATTATCCATGACAGGCCTATCTCCTTATCGGAGGGCCTAGATCTTGTTATCTTCGGTCTCTTGACCTTGGACACTATCACTCCTAATTAGGCTCTCTCGTGCCTAATCATTATCTCTTAGTTCACAATATCTCATGGTCCGTGCGCTGTGCTTGTACTACAAATAGTCTTCCATACCATGTATTCCACATTCTTGTTCTGCGCAATCTACGCATATTATCAAGCATCACTCCGAGTCTCTTACTAGGCCCATCCCTAGTAAATCTTGTCCCCCTGATCAATCCCTGAGTCCCTAAGACATCGGTCTCTTCGTGAGTATCGCCTTAGCCACTCCAGATTCCTAAGAGACCTTGTTGGTATGCTTCGCGTAACACCACCATCCTAACCAAGCTTACCCCCACTGAACGGGCTAAATGCATCAAAGAAGAAAGGTGCTTCCACTGTTGAACTGTTGGCCATGACACTTGAAACTGTAGAAAAACCAACACCCCTCCCACTGCCCCACACCCCCAAAACATACGTGCCACTATCACAGCTCCACCCGCCCCAGTCCCATGTCCTCTTCCCCTGACCCCTAAAATCTCAAACCCCCTCAAATTATACGTAAACTCTCTGAAGACTTCCAGGAAAGATGAGAAGGAGATCCTTTCTGTCCTTAAAATGTGCTACGATGAAGAAACCCAGGAAAACCCCGGAGAAAGCGTAAATATGATCACTTGCACAAAAATCCAAAAAGTAAAGGATTTTTGAAAAGAGAAGTTGCCTCAATGTCCACTTCTCCTACCAATGTACTTGTAGCCTCACCCTACAATAGAACTTTGCATCTCAAAGTCACTGTACAACAAACCATCAAAACTTCTGCCCTGATTGACTCGGGAGCAACTGGGAATTTCATTGACCCAAGACTTTTGCGATTAGGAAAATTTTCTCTCCAATGTCTTCCCTCCCCTATCCCTGCATTTAATGTTGATGGAACCAAGAATCAATCTGGACAAATCAATTGGACCACCACTGCTCTTGTCACCTATGGGATACTTTCCTTCCCCACTAAGTTTTTCGTTCTTCACCAAAAGAAACCACAGACCATCCTTGGCATCTCCTGGTTAATTACCTGGAACCCTCTCATCGACTAGCAAAATCACACCCTCACATTTCCTTCCAGGTCGCCGGAGAGGGTTGAGAGGTCTCTTCATGAGGATCCTCCCCTGAACAGCTTCCTCGAAGAATTTGTGAATAAAACCACCATCTCCACCGAACTTCCCATTGCCACTGAGAAAAAGCATACCTCCATTCCCACCTTTTGCACTGATTTTGCCAATGTCTTCACTGAATCCACTCATAATCAACTCCCACCCCATCGACCCTTCGACCACACCATTGACCTTAAAGATTCTTTCATCCTGAAAATTGCCAAGATCTACTCCCTAAACCCTTTGGAAAAGATCGCTCTCCAAAACTTCATTGACAAACACCTCAAGACTAGTAGAATAGTACCCTCCAAATCACCTCAGGCCTCACCTTTCTTCTTTGTCCCTAAGAAAGATGGCTCCCTCCGTCCATGTCAAGACTACTGTTATCTCAACAGTCACACCATTTGCAATGCCTACCCTCTCCCTCTTGTCTCAGATCTCATCAACAAAATATGCGATGCAGATCACTTCACCAAAATGGACATTTGCTGGGGATACAACAATATTTGCCTTCGGAAAGGCGATCAGTGGAAAGCTGCTTTTGTCACCCCCCTTGGTCTATTCGAACCCACCTACATGTTCTTCGGTTTCTCCAATGCCCCCTCCACCTTCCAATCCTTCATGAACCACATCTTTGCAGACATGATTGTGGAACGTTGGCTCAAAATTTACATGGACAACTTGAGACTTCACACTAAAGGCACCTGTTACCGTTTTTCTCCCATTTCATCACATATTGTTGGTTACTTCTTTTTCTCCTTGGACTAACTGGAGACGTCAACCATCTAGACGTCTTTCCAATGCGTATCTTGTAGTAGTCAGTTCCTCCACTTTCCTCTTGGTTCGTCTTCATGTAGCAGATCATGGCTACTCTATGCATATCTCTACAGACTAACTCTTCCCAGCTGACTCTCTTATGTCAGCTAGTGATCCTTCACCTTCCATCTGATTCCATACTGCTTAGTCACTAGTTGTTCTTTCTCCTTCCATGGTCCGTGCGCTGGTCCCACTCCTATAAAACCCAGTAGTCTCTACCGTTGTTACTCATACTTGATCTGCGCAATACAAGTGTACATCTTGCATCATCCTAGTAAGACCCTAAGTCTCTTCTGAGAATCCCTAGTATCTTCCTCTTGAGAAGTCGGTCTCTTCGTGAGTATCGCCTCAAGTCGAACGATCCCCTCGAGACCTCCGTTAGTACGCTTCGCATAACAAAAGATCAAGTATCTCCCTGGTCCCACCTACCTAGGTGTCGGACCCACAAACTTTCACTACGTCCTACTGAGCACCTGAGGAAGAAGACTCCGATCTTCTGGACCTTACCAAATACTGACTCCCTCGACGACTTGCAGGATCCAGCAGAACTCCCTTGGACCCATCCCTTGTAGAAAGAACCCCCCCTCGCCCCTCTCCTAGCCAACCTAGTTTGCCCCCACGCCAACCAAGTCCACCCCCACGACAACCGAGCCCACCCCCACAACAACCGAGCCCACCCCCATCTCGAAGCCCTAGCCCTATTAACTG
>JBBPLO010001282.1:0-11250 GCA_038089835.1 Retiboletus flavoniger | reverse complement strand
TAATAGCAACGAGACCAGCGATGGCACCAGAGCAAAAAACATCACCTTCTCCCCAAAGGCTCGAGGCGACCCCAACGCCATGGACGTCGACGTGGTCAAAACCATCCCCAAACTAACCCCCGAAGAGAGGCAAAGGTGCATCAAAAACAACCTCTGCTTCCGATGCCGCCAGAGCGGCCACCCCTCCCACAGCTGCCCCACCTTTTCCCCACAGGTCTCGAAGACCCCTCGCCCACCAACCAAGAAGGTGGCGGAGGTGGCCAACGATGAAGAAATTCCCCATCTCCAAGAAATTGAAGACGACGATGAAGACGAGGAGGACGTAAAGGCCGTCTTCCTCCAGGATTTTTAGAACGGAAGCCTACCTCAACGTTAGCCCCTTCCTTTGTTAGAGCTGTACTAGTGAATACGACTGAGAAATCTATGAAAATTCCCATCCAAGTCGTACGACCTACGTACACCAAGAAAACCGTCGATACCTCCGCCCTCGTCGACAGCGGAGCAAGCATCTCCTGCGTCGACCGCGCCTTCGTCAAGAAGCACAAACTCCCGCTCACCAAACTCGCCATCCCGATCCTGGCCCGCAACGCCGACGGATCAACCAACAAGAAAGGAGAGATAACCCACACCTCTTCCTTATTCATCGTCATCGGAGGACTCGTCCACCAAGTCCTCCTCCATGTCATGCACCTCGGGAAGGATAACGTCATCCTTGGACTCCCCTGGCTCCGAGCCAACAACCCCAAAATCGATTGGGCAAAAAGAACCCTCTTGCTAAGCGAAACGACGGACCAATCCAAACTCTGCCGAGAAAAAGTCCGCCTTGACCAATGTAGACACGATAAAGTCTACACCTTCCCCAACCACGAACCGGATGCCATACCGGTGAGAACTGTCTCGCACGACCACCTCCGAGACTACAATGACTGGACGACGGAAGACGTCTTCATGACCGCCGCCGCCAAGAACCGAGCCGCATTCCGAATCATGAGATGTGGATCTCGCTTCCTCCGACCCGCCCAAGTGGCACGATTAACCCAAGCCACTGAGCTTGCCCGGGCCGAAGCCCTTGCTACGCCCAAGACCTCATTACCCCCCGAGTATCAACAATTCGCGTCTGTCTTCTCTAAAGACACCGCCGATCACCTTCCCCCCAGCAGACCCTACGACCACGAGATCAAACTCAAACCCGATTTCGTTCCCCACATCGGAAAAATATACCCTCTGTCCCCAGCCGAAACCGAAGCAGCGGACAAGTTCATCGACGAGAACTTAACCGCCGGAAAGATCTCCCCGTCTAACTCCCCACAAGCTTCCCCTTTCTTCTTCGTTCATAAAAAGGACGGTGGTCTTAGGCCCTGCCAAGACTACCGAAAACTCAATGAGGCAACTATACGGGACGCCTACCCTCTTCCCCTGATCTCGGAACTCATCGACAAACTCCAAGATGCCAAGAAGTTCACCAAATTCGACATACGTTGGGGATACAACAACGTGCAGATCAAACCCGAAGATCGGTGGAAAGCCGCCTTCGTAACGCACCGCGGACTCTTCCAACCCAACATAATGTTCTTTGGGTTGACTAACTCCCCCGCGACCTTCCAAAGATTCATGAACGATTCCTTCCGCGACATGATCGCCGAAGGATGGCTGATCATTTACATGGACGACCTCCTCATCTTCTCCCCGGACGACGCCACGCACACTGAATGCACCAAACGCGTTCTCCAGAGAATGCTCGAGCTTGACCTCCATCTCAAGCTCGAGAAATGTAAGTTCGCCACAGACGAGGTCGAGTACCTCGGAATGATCATCAAACCGGGTCACGCCGCCATGGACCCAGTTAAACTCGAGGGCATTGACAAATGGCCCGTCCCTACCACCGTGAAACAAGTCCGATCCTTCCTCGGGTTTGCTAACTTTTACAGGCGTTTTATCGCCAACTACTCCACACTCGCCCGCCCCTTGATTGACCTGACCAAGAAGGCACAACCCTGGGAATGGTCTCCCAGCTGCCAGAAGGCTTTCGAAGACCTCAAGGGCCGCTTCCTCCAAAAGCCCGTCCTATGCCTCCCAAACTCCGGAGTGCAGTTCTCCATCACTACCGACGCCTCCAAATTTGCCACCGGAGGTATCCTTCAGCAACTCGACGAGAACGGGGAATGGAAACCCTGTTCCTTCATCTCCCAATCGTTCCTCCCCGCGGAACGAAATTACGATATCCATGACCGCAAACTCCTCGCAGTCATCCGCGCCCTCCAAGCGTGGAAACACTACCTTCGCGGATCCTCCTTCCCCGTCCTGGTCTTCACGGACCACAAAAACCTTACCTACTTCCGCAAACCCCAGAACCTCAACCGCCGACAAGCCCGCTGGCTCCTCGACCTAGCGGACTTCGACCTCCAGTTCACCTACACCCCCGCCTCCCAGCTCGCCGGGCCGGACGCCCTCTCCAGACGAGCTGACCACGACACCAAGGACGCCGACAACTCCGACGTCACCCTCCTCCCAGAAGACCTCTTCGTTTCCTCCGTCGACACCCTCCTCGCATCCCAAATCAAAGACGGCTGCAAGACCGACCCCACTGCCCTCGCCGCCATCCAATCCCTAAACCCGACTCTACCCGTCTCCGGAGCCTTCCACTCCCGTCTCTCCCCATGGCAGACCATCGACGGTCTGCTCACGTTTAACGGCCGGGTATACGCCCCACCCGACGCCCGCCAAGCTATTTTGGCAAAACATCATGATCACCCCTCCGCCGGCCACCCCGGCATCCAAAAAACCCGCCAACTCGTCTGCGCCGAGTACTGGTGGCCCGCAATGGCTGCCTATATCCGCTCCTACGTCTCCGGCTGCGCTATCTGCCAGCAAAACAAAACCAACACACACCCTACGACCCCTCCGCTCACACCCATCCGCTCCACTTGTACCCGTCCCTTTCAACAGATTTCCTGTGATTTAATCACGGACCTACCCCCCTCTGAGGGGTTTGATAGTCTCCTGGTCGTGGTCGACCACGGACTTACAAAGGGGGTAATTCTCTGCCCCACAAAAAAATCTATCACCGCAGCCGGGATGGCAACCCTCTTTGCCCACAAAGTATACTCTTGCTTCGGTCTCCCTGACCGTATTATTTCAGATCGCGGTCTGCAGTTCGCCTCCGCCTTCTCGAAAGAACTCGCCTGCATCCTAAACTACAAACTCGCGCTCTCCACCGCCTTCCACCCGCAGACGGATGGAGAAACCGAGCAGGTGAACCAAGAAATCGAGACCTATCTCCGCATCTTCTGCGGAGATTCCCCCGCCACCTGGGCCGACCGAATTCCCCAAGTGGAATTCACACACAACCACCGACCCCATTCGGTCACTAACCAATCCCCGTTCTTTCTCCTCATGGGCTACGAACCTAACCCTCTCCCCACCGTAGTTCCCTCCACCGAAGTACCCACCGTCGAAATCAGACTTCGACAACTCACCACCGCTCGAAGCGAAGCCCTCGCCTCCCACGAGCTAGCCCGCCAAACAATGGCAGCTAGAACACGTCGCCCCTTCACCCCATTCAAGAAGGGCGACCAGGTTTGGCTAGAAGCCCGTAATCTCCGTCGGGAAATTGCTAACCCAAAATTCGCCCCCAAAAGAGAAGGACCCTTCGTTATCTCTGACGTCCTCTCCCCTATCACGTATAGGTTAAAACTCCCACCCACATGGAAGATCCATCCCGTCTTCCACGCTTCTCTCTTATCGCCCTATCGGCTAAACGCCATTTACGGCCCGCATTTCAAAAAGAACCCACCGGATCTCATCGGCGGGCAGGCAGAGTTTGAGATTGAAAAGATCATACGGCACAAGGGTGCTTCGGATAAGCGCCACTATCTAGTCAGGTGGAAGGGATACTCCGCCGATGATGACTCCTGGCTCCCCAAAAGGGAATTCAAACACGCACGGACCATCCTGTCCGCGTACAGAAGGGCGAACCCCCGCGCCTTTTCTACTTAGTTCCTCCTCTCTCTTCTTCCTCTCGTAGTATTACAAGAAAAACAACAAAACACCATGAACACCGTCACCGCCTCTCCCGTCTCTCTCTCTATCTCTACCGTCTCGTCCCTACGTTTGTCTCCTCCCATTTCTTCTCCTCTCGCTGACAATGTTACCTCCACTGAGGAATTGTCCGCTACGATAGATACTATAGCATCCCATGCCTCCACGGTCTACGACCCGCTCTCGTCACCCATAACCATCCCTAGCTCCCCGCTCCCCTCCGAAGACCGCCTGTCTTCGCCGGAACTCCCTCTGGTCTCCTTTGCCACCATCGCCCCCGCTCCCATCCTCAGCGTAGACGTCCCCCTCTACACACATCGCATGCGCGAGGATTACCCCTCCCACGAGGACATGCAGGAACTCGCGTCCGCCCTTACGGACTCGCACCTGATGATCCCCCTACAGGCGTTCGTCGAAGATGCCTCCCCCATCGAGCTCATCTCAAAGCTCTACCTGCAGATCGCTCGTCTAAGCCTTATTCCCCCTCATCCCTCAGCCGCAGAACTCGCCCTCCTCGGAACAGTCCTCTCCTCTATCCATCGGGAGGCCCGCGCCACCATCCTCACCCTCGGGTACCAACTCGGTGCCCTCGAGTTCTTCCAGGACCTAGATAGGTACCAACGGGAAATGGCCACCCGCCAAGCCGACCGACGTCGCACCGCCTCGTCCTCCTCCTCCCTCGCCACTCCTCTAAACGAGGAAGAACTCGCGTTCCTTGAACGCGCCGAAGCTATGTGGACCGGCAACGACGGCTGCACTCCACTTCCCCCTTCTCACCCCCGTTACCGCTCGGCATGCTACGAGTGCCACAGGCTCGGCCACTTTCGGGTTGACTGCATGGTATACCAATGCCCCCTCTGTCTGCAGTTCGCGCCCGGGCATTCCCAAAACCGCTGCCCACTACGTTGCCCTCCCGCGCCTATCCCATCCTCTTCGTCCTCCTCTTGGGGTTCGCGATCCCCCACCATCCACAGGAACAGACGTGCAAACCCTACCCCTGCAGTCCCAGTTCCTCCCCCTCGCCAACGAACCAACCGTCGCCCTCGCCGCAGGTCCTCCCCAGTCGAAACCCACGACTACGGTAACGATGACGTGGATGACGTCTTCGATGACACGGCTTACGCTAACATGACCGGATCCCCTGGAGCGGGGTACATTGACCTTTGAAAGAATAGGGTCGTCAGAGTCTCCCCTTTAATGGGGGGGTAATGTTACGATACGAGACGTGGTCTCCTATCTCGTTTATTTTCTCTTTCTTTTACGCTTAGCTATGTCTCCTTTCGTCCTCATAGCCTTCGGACTCTAGGTACGCCGTTGCCGCCTCATGTACCGCTTCCGCGGTTCCCTCCGCTTCTCCGTCGTTCTACGACCTTCTTCGGAGCCGTTGTATTATTAGATATGACTCGTCGTGACTCAGCCCTTATCGCGCTGACTCACTCCTTATCTCTGACGCTGACGCGTCCCCTTTACGTAACCCTTGGCAGGTTCTATTTAAACCCTCGTTACCACATGTAGTCTCCTTAGCTTAGTCTCCTCAATCTACCAGGTTCTAAGCCGCTCCTCATCCCTCGTCGCTGTCTGTTATCAGCACACTAAGTCTGCGGAACTCCTCCGTAGTCTTCACTTCGTAACCTTCGTCCCGGACTTAAGGAAACCCCTTGAAGTCCACTTGCAGGCCGTTTGGCATTGCTTCCGTTCACAAGGGAAACCTTTGAACGCGTGTCTCCAAAGACTTCTGTCGGAACACCCGAGTATCCTCCTTCGTCTTCGTGTTCACGAAGAGCTCACTCCACTGGTATCCTTAGCCCAGTCGTCCCTCGCCTTTGACCTCTTAGAGAACCTTCTGAGGACCCGCTGGTATTCTAGCCCAGCGTAACAGCTTTGAGATGAGCTCTATGGGGGAGGCGTCTTCGACGAATGCCTGGAGAGGGATCATCAGGTGCGAGTCCGTCAGGGCGGAGGCAAGTTCCTGCATGTCCTCGCGAGAGGGGTAGTCCTCACGCATGCGGTGTGCATAGAGGGGGACATCTACGCTGAGGATAGGAGCGGGGGCAATGGTAGCGAAGGAAACCGGGGGGAGTTCCGGTGAAGGCGAGCAGCCTTCAGAGGGGAGCGGGGAGCTAGGGATGGTAACGGGAGACGAGAGGGGGTCATAGACGGAGGAGGCATGGGACGCTATAGATTCTATAGTAGCGGACAAGTCCTCGGCGGAGGTAACATTGTCAGTGAGAGGGGAAGAAATAGGAGGAGACGAACGTAGGGAGGAAACGGTAGAGATAGAGAGAGAAGCGGGGGTAACGGTGACGGTGTTCATGGTGTTTTTCTTTTTGTTGTTTTTCTTTGGTACTACGAGGAGAGAGAAGGAGGGGGAGAAACTAGGTAGGAAAGGCGCGGGGGTTTGCCTTGTACGCGGACAGGGTGGTCCGTGCGTGTTTGAATTCCCTTTCGGGAAGCCAGGAGTCATCGTCGGCGGAGTATCCTTTCCACCTGACCAGATAACGATGCTTATCCGAAGCGCCTTTGTGCCTTATGATCTTTTCTATTTCAAATTCTGCCTGTCCGCCGACAAGATCCAGCGGGTTCTTTTTGAAATGGGTGCCATAAATGGCGTTCTGCCGATAGGGCGATAAGAGAGAAGCGTGGAAGACCGGGTGGATCTTCCACGTAGGCGGGAGTTTTAGCCTGTATGTAATATGGGAAAGGACGTCAGTGATAGCGAAGGGTCCTTCTCTTTTAGGGGCGAATTTTGGGTTAGCGATTTCCCGACGGAGATTACGTGCTTCGAGCCAAACCTGGTCACCCTTCTTGAATGGAGTGAAGGGACGACGTGTTCTCGCTGCCATAGTCTGGCAGGCTAGTTCGTGGGAAGCGAGGGCTTCGCTTCATGCTGCGGTGAGTTGTCGAAGTCTGATTTCGACGGCAGGTACTTCGGTGGAGGGAACTACGGTGGGGAGAGGGTTAGGTTCATAACCCATGAGGAGAAAGAATGGGGATTGGTTGGTGACCGAGTGGGGTCGGTGGTTGTGCGTGAATTCCGCTTGGGGAATTCGGTCGGCCCATGTGGTGGGGGAGTCTCCGCAGAAGATGCGGAGATAAGTTTCGACTTCTTGGTTTACTCGTTCAGTTTCCCCATCTGTCTGTGGGTGAAACGCAGTGGAGAGTGCGAGCTTGTAGTTCAGGATGCGGGCGAGCTCTTTGGAGAAGGCGGAGGCAAACTGGAGGCCACGATCTGAAATAATGCGGTCAGGGAGGCCGAAACGGGAGTATACTTTGTGGGCAAAAAGGGTTGCCATTCCCGTGGCGGTGATGGATTTTTTTGTGGGGCAGAGAATTACCCCCTTTGTAAGTCCGTGGTCGACCACGACCAGGAGACTATCGAACCCCTCGGAGGGGGGTAGATCTGTGATTAAGTCACAGGAGATCTGTTGGAAAGGGCGGGAACAGGTGGAGCGAATGGGGGTGAGCAGGGGAGTCGTGGGGTGAGTGTTGACTTTGTTTTGCTGGCAAATAGCGCAGCCGGAGACGTAGGAGCGGATGTAGGCAGCCATCGCGGGCCACCAGTACTCGGCGCAGACGAGTTGGCAGGTTTTCTGGATGCCGGGGTGTCCGGCGGAGGGGTGGTCATGGTGTTTCGCTAAGATGGCCTGACGAGCGTCAGGAGGGGCGTAGACGTGGCCGTTAAAGGTGAGGAGGCCATCGATGGTTTGCCATGGGGATAGGCGGGAGCGGAAGGCTCCGGCGACCGGGAGAGTGGGGTTCAGGGATTGGAGGGCGGCAAGGGCGGTAGGGTCGGCCTTGCAGCCGTCTTTGATTTGGGCGGCGAGGATGGTATCAACCGAGGAGACGAAGAGGTCTTCAGGGAGGAGGGTGACGTCGGCGTTGTCGGCGTCCTTGGTGTCGTGATCCGCTCACCTGGAGAGGGCGTCAGGACCGGCGAGTTGAGTGGCGGGGGTGTAGGTGAACTGTAGATCAAAGTCTGCCAGGTCGAGAAGCCATCGGGCTTGTCGACGGTTGAGGTTTTGGGGTTTGCGGAAGTACGTGAGGTTTTTGTGGTCGGTGAAGACCAGGACGGGGAAGGGGGATCCGCGGAGGTAGTGTTTCCACGCTTGTAGGGCGCGGATGACTGCGAGGAGTTCGCGGTCGTGGATGTCGTAGTTTCGTTCCGCGGGGAGGAACGATTGGGAGATAAAAGAACAGGGTTTCCATTCCCCGTTCTCGTCGAGCTGTTGTAGGATACCTCCGGTGGCGAATTTGGAGGCGTCGGTGGTGATAGCAAATTGCACTCTCGAGTTCGGGAGATGCAAGATTGGCCTTTGGAGGAAGCGGTCTTTGAGGTCCTCAAAGGCTTTTTGGCAGTTTGGGGACCATTCCCAGGGTTGTGTCTTTTTGGTTAGGTCGATTAAGGGGCGGGCAAGTGTCGAGTAATCGGCGATAAATCGCCTGTAGAAGTTAGCAAACCCGAGGAAAGATCGGACTTGTTTCACGGTAGTGGGGGAGGGCCATTTGTCAATGCCCTCGAGTTTAACTGGGTCCATGGCGGCATGACCCGGTTTGATAATCATTCCGAGGTATTCGACCTCGTCAGTTGCAAACTTACATTTCTCGAGCTTGAGGTGGAGGTCAAGCTCGAGCATTCTTTGGAGGACGCGTTTGGTGCGTTCCATGTGCGAGTCATTATCTGGGGAGAAGATGAGGAGATCATCCATGTAGATAACTAACCATCCTTCGGTGATCATGTCGCGGAAGGAGTCGTTCATGAACCTTTGAAAGGTTGCGGGGGAGTTGGTAAGTCCAAAGAACATTACGTTGGGTTGAAAGAGCCCTCGGTGGGTTACGAAGGTGGCTTTCCATCGATCTTCGGGTTTGATCTGTACGTTGTTGTATCCCCAACGTACGTCGAACTTGGTGAACTTTTTGGCGTCTCGGAGCTTGTCGATAAGTTCCGAGATCAGGGGGAGCGGGTAGGCATCCCGCACGGTTGCTTCGTTGATCTTTCGGTAGTCTTGGCAGGGCCTAAGACCGCCATCCTTTTTATGGACGAAGAAGAAAGGAGAAGCCTGTGGGAAGTTGGATGGGGAGATCTTCCCGGCGGCTAGGTTCTCGTCGATGAATTTGTCTGCCACCTCAGTTTCGGCGGGGGACAAGGGGTATACCTTCCCGATATGGGGAACGAAATCAGGCTTGAGCTTGATCTTGTGGTCGTAGGGTCTGCTGGGAGGTAGATGGTCGGCTGCGTCTTTCGAGAATACGGATGCAAATGGTTGGTATTCGGCAGGTAGGGAGGTCTTTGGGGTAGCGAGGGCTTCGGCCCGGGCGAGTTCGGTTGCTTGGGTGAGTCTTGCCACTTGGGCGGGTCTAAGGAAGCGAGATCCGCATCTCATGATTTGGAAGGCGGTGCGATTTTTTGCGGCGGCGTTCATGAAGACGTCCTCCATTGTCCAGTTGTTGTAGTCTCGGAGGTGGTCATGAGAGACGGTCCTTACTGGTATGGCGTCGGGTTCGTGGTCGGGGAATGTGTAGAACTTATCGTGTCTACACTGGTTGAGGCGGACCTTTTCTTTATATAGTCTGGTTTGATCCGTAGTCTCGCTCAGGGAGAGGGTTTGTTTTGCCCAATCGATTTTGGGGTTGTTGGCCCGGAGCCAAGGGAGACCAAGGATGAGGTTATCTCGTCCTAGGTGCATGACGTGGAAGAGGACCTGGTGGGTTAGTCCTCCAATGGCGATGAAGAGGGAAGATGTGTGGGTGATTTCCCCTTTCTTGTTGGTGGATCCGTCGGCATTGCAGGCTAGGATCGGGGCGCGAAGTTTCGTGAGGGGGAGTTTGTGTTTTTCTACGAATGCGCGGTCGACGCAGGAGATGCTAGCTCCGCTGTCAACGAGGGCGGAGGTGGCGACGGTTTTCTTGGTGTACGTGGGTCGCACGACTTGGATGGGGATTTTCATAGATTTCTCAGTCATGTTTACTAGTACAGCTTTTACAGAGGAAGGGGCTAACGTCGGGGTAGGCTTCCGTTCTAAAAATCCTGGAGAAAAACGACTTTCATGTTTTCCTCGTCTTCATCGTCTTCGATTTCTTGAAGTCGGGGGATTTCTTCATTGTCGACCACCTCCGCCACCTTCTTAGTAGGTGGGCGAGGGGTCCTCGAGGTCTGTGGAGAAAAGGTGGGGCAGTTTTGGGAAGAGTGGCCGCTTTGGCGGCATCGGAAACAAAGGTTATTTTTGATGCACCTTTGTTTTTCTTCGGGGGTCATTCTAGAGACGGTTTTAACGACGTCGACGTCCATTGCGTTGGGGTCGACTCGGGTTTTGGGAGTGAATGAGATGTTTTTTGCTCGGTCGGCTCCAGATCTGGAGGCGACTTCGTGCGCTCGGTTCCACATGCTGTCAAAGTGTGTGGCCTTCGAGTACCAGTCGGAGATAGTGGTGGGGGGCATTTCCATCGCGTAGATTTTGTACATGATGGAGGAGGGGAGGCCTGCGGCGAAGTAGGCGATGAGGACATTGTCGTCCATTATCTGGGCGACGGCGACTTTGCTACGGAAGGTAGCAATGTACTTAAGGAGGGACAGGGAGAAGCCGTCCTTCTTCTTTTGCATGCGGGTGGTGGAGAGCCAAGCGATGGCGTTCCCAATGGAGTCCTGGTGTTTGAAGGCAGTCAGGAACTCGGTGGTGAAGGCTGAGACCGTTCCTAGGTTGATGGTCCCAGCGGAGAAGCATTTTTGTCTAAAGGTCACGGCCCAGATGGCGGCGGATCCTTTAGTCATATATGAAAGAGCGAACGCGATTTTCTTCGCGTCGGTGTCGTAGATGTCCTCGTTAACGAGGAGGTAGAACTGAACAGTGTTGAACCACTGTTCGGATTGATCATAGTTCCCATCGAAGGGCTCGGGGGCTCCAAGGCGTAGTTCCTTTGCAGCCATTGTAGTTCGGGGCGTGGGTATGGGCGTGACGGGGGGAGCCGTTCGAGATAGAGGGAACCCTGTGAGGGAGGGAGGTCTGGGAGGTCTGGCAGGGAGAGACACGCTCGGTTGCGGGGCAGTGGGAGTGGGAGTCTCAGGGGAAGGAACTCGCGGAATACTAAGTTGTCTGGCGAGGCCTTGGGCAAGGTGGGTGGTTTCTTCTTCTTCTCGGAGAGAAGAGAGGTAGTCGTCTGGATCGGAGTGATCTGGAGACGAGGGGGAAGAGGGTTCAGGGGAGGATGGGCCTTGTT
>JBBPLO010001281.1:0-11258 GCA_038089835.1 Retiboletus flavoniger | reverse complement strand
TGGAGTAGGTCTCTTGGGCGAGCTGTGCGATCAGTTCAGGGACAGGTTCTGTTGCTGTGGTATGGGTCGGGGTCAGGGAAAGCGAAGGAGGCGAGGACGCACCCCCGTCGCCGAAGAGGATAGCCTTGACAGCCTGGAGGTTCCTAGACACTTCTTCGCTCGCCTGGAGAGAGCGACGGGATGGGTCGTCAGACAGAGCAATAACGATTGCTTGATTGACGCACCTTTCTCCTCGCCTCGCTGTTGGGTGAGCCCGAGTCGAGTTTTGGGATGGCATCGCGAAGACCTCGGACGAGGTCTGGCGGCGTTCGTGGCTTCGTCTTGAAGAAGTTCATAGAAAGAGATCAGCGAGGCCGATAGGTCTGGCTAGCACCGGCTGTTTAGAAAGATATACAAAGTCCAGTTGCTTGACGTGGTGCGTCTGACACATGCCCAACAGCCTGGTCCAACTAGTCCAAGTACAGCCTTGGCTTTTTCCCGAGCCTCCCACGTAGTACCATCACTTCTCATCACAGCTCGCCAGATCGGTCTCATCGCGTTCCGTAGGCTCGTACAGGAAAGTCTAACCCGATTTGTGGTTCAAACGTTGAAAATGGAGCCGCCCATCTCTCCCAATCCATCAAATACACTCAGGGCGCATCATCACACTTAAAATGATTCCGTCAATGGTGAAGGCAGTGTTTCCATGTCTTTTGTCGAGTGATTGTCACTTTTCACGTCGACGAAACCCCCCCATGGAGACGGTGACACACTGTCTGTCCCTACACATGCCATGCACGCTCCGTCCCCCCAGTAAAGAAGACGTCGGCTGTACAGCTCGGAGCACCTTTTACGGTCAGGAGGCCATATGCCAGCATGACATCCAAGGTCTGCGGCGAGCTATTTGTGACGTGGCCTTTCCCGGTCCTACAACGTGTTCCTTTCTCCATCACAAGCAGCCCACCAGACCTTGCTAGATGATTTGCCACGATATGCATCTACTGTAAAGAGAAGACGCCCGACGAGGAAACAATGTGTCTATTAGGGTATCCAGGTCATGCGATGTACGGGAAATATTTGTATTTAGTTTGCGTCCTCCGTGCGCCTTCTTTCGTGCCTTTTTTTTTGGTTTGCAACTCAAACGAATCAAACGTCTTGAGAGTGCCTGTGTCTCGTCGCGGTAAATGGTTGGGCTACCGCTACACCGAAGCTGTCACCATTGGCCATCAACTCGACAGCAACCTCCTTGGCCCTGATCGCACCAAGTGGCGTCCCACCAGCGGACGGCGTCGATAGGGTCACGATCGTCGTGTGCGCTCTCGTGCGAATAATCGAACTAGGAGAAGCCATCAATGATATTACCCAAGAAACACCGAGGAAAAAAAAAAAGGCATGGCAACACTTACGTTCCAGCCTTGACGAGTTCCGAAAACCGCGCGTGCTTCTTTACCTCCATCATGTACAACCCGGTGCCCAAAACCGCATGTTCGATGTCATCGCCGATATACCCCCCTTTAATTACCGCCGACCCCATGGTCGGATTCGGCTTGCTTTGTATCGGACCAAAAATGGGTTCCGAATAGAGCATTACTTTTTCGAGACGAGAGTTCGTCGAGATAATGAGAAGAAAGTTGTTCCAGACAGCGGGAAGTTGGGCACGGACGGAACGAAGATGAGGTGCTACGCTGAGCGCCCGCGCGAGCGGGATCGTACTCGGCGAAGAAGACATCCGGAGCGCCAAGTGCAGCGTTTCCTACGAGGCACGGGTTCGTCGTCACGAGTCAAGCCCGCGATGGGATCTGGAGCTTACCAAGTGGGTCCAGTGATGGACTGCCTGTGCGAGCCTTTGGAGGACATAAACGGGACGAGGATGGGTGAGGTATACGGCAGGGTCCTTGCGTATCGTCAGATGCGTGATGGTACGCCGTTGTTCGAGGGCATGGCAGAACGCCTCCGCATCGACGTCGTTTGGGCCGAGAGCCGGGTGGGTGGGACCACCGTTGAGACAGATGTCGACGTCCTGGACATGATCACAGAGCGCGAGCACGCCGGCACAGTCATGCCAGATGCCACCAAAGACGATTCGGCGGACGTCGTCGACCAGGGCGGGACGGTATGTGAGGGCTTCGAGGGCGCGCCTGGCTTGGTGGGGGGTGTGGAGGTGGAGGGTGTGGTAAAAGAGAGGAGACGCGATGCGGAAGAACTGTCGGGAGACGAGGAGTGGCGCGATGCGATTTCGGGGGGGGAGCGGAGGGAAGAAGTCGGAAGCGGGGCGGGGAGGAGGAGGGAGAGAGAGGGAGAGTATACGGACGAGGAGTTCTTCTGGGAAGGATGCAAGCGAGCGAGATGACATTCTCCAAGGAACGACGCGAGCCAGATGGGGATACGACACGGTTTATATACACTCTGCTACTAACAGACGAGTCCCATTCCCAATCGAGCTGAACCGTAACCTGACAACGAGTTGAGGCATTACCCAACCCATCTTTACACCGTCTCCTTTTCATACGTCTCCATGTGCGCTGTTGCTCCGGTGTCGCCGAAACGGTGCGACTCCGAGGACCCATACCCAGGCGTGAACTCGATTGCCGATGGCAGCACTTTACCCGTCTCTTCGTTCCACGCCCTCCCAGAGGCAACCCGCAGGATCAGCATCTGTGGTGATATACACTGCAACACCATTAGCACGCTATCACGGATGGCACACACCGATCATTCATCTACTCACCATCAACAAGATATATACACACCCAAACGCAATCGACGTCTCACTCCGTACCCCGAACGACACCACCCACGCAATCCCAGATAGCGTATATGGTAACACGGAGTCGACGATGAGTGACAACACAGCAAAATACACAGACGCGTAGTCCTGCCCGAGGCGTTCCCTCACCGCCCGTCCATGTGTCACCATCCGATAACAGATCACCCACGTCAATATCGCCGTCTGCCCCACCGACACACTGTAATACGCGAGGCCGAGCTGAGCCGCGATGCCGCTGAACAAATTTCCTCCAGGCAAACTCGACGTCCAGATGACCAAGACACCTAGGACTTGTGTGGGACTTTGGTCAATCTTGCCTTAGTCGGCAGCGGGTGCATCATGCTTACCAAGCGTGCCTAACCACAGAATCACGGGCACTAGGATAACTCGGTAGCTGTTCCAGAGCATCCAGCACCGGTAGACCTGCGGGCAGACTCATTTAGCACCACCGTTTTTGTCCCTGATCATGTCTTACCATCAGGCCGTCGGTCATGAGTTGCAGGATGGTGATCGCCGTCGTCCCCATATCCATGTACCAAGCTGAAATGTTCACCGCCCAGTATGCGTCTGGACCACCCGGATAGCCTGCGTCCACCAACCACATTTTTTCACCGAATGCCGCCTGCGTCGATACCCAAATAGTGATCAGCAGCAGCATCACGCTGCTGAAGACCGCGTAAAATACGTCGGATTTCTTCCGTTGTCTTTTATGAAACAACAAGACGCGCATAGTCTTGAAATACAGCACTAACTCAATGCCTGCGAGCGAGCAAAGGCGTAAGACCACACAGAACTTCAACTCTGACTTCCCCAAACTCACCATACAAGATGTCTTGCAGGTTGATCCCCACGTAGACAGAGTTTTGGAATACCGGACCACTGGAAGACATAGTTCAAAATGCGGAAGCGACAACCATTGAGAACCCCCCCCCCCCTTCAGTTATATGTCCCAGGGTGATGCCTTCCTGGAGCCTAAGAGGTGCATCTTTATTGATGCGCGATCGGCCAAGCATTGTAGTACCAGTGAGGTGACGTAGCTTTACGTGGCGCTCATACCCTTAGCCTTCTTAAGCGAGCGTGCCGAGTCTGCTAGACGCATCTGATAATCCGTGAGGATCGCATATGTGGGTGACGGCTGCGGACATGCATCCTGTGGGATTTCCAACTCCGGGCTCCGACGGGTCTAGAAGTTTGATGCGAAAGATACGCCCAGCGAGGCGTCTAATCGCTATTCCTCTTTGCGCCATGCGGTTCAGCCCCCGCACCCCCAGAGCAGCTAAAATGAACGGCACTTCAAAAGTCATTATGCAAGTAAGCCCTCATGATGGCAGATAACCTTCTAACCGATTCAGGAAGGTATCTTACAGCGTGCCTCGCTGACGGACGGCAATCCCAAATGCGAAATATTATACTTGCCGTCCTCTTTCGACTCGAGTAAGTTTGCGGAAGCGATTGATTGGACTTGGGACCTCCGTGTGCGCCCTTCTGATCTCACCTGACCATATCCCCTGGAGGAAAAATGGCGAGCGGCCAAGTCGATCGACTGCACGACAGCGCGTGCCAAGATGAGCTGGAAAATCAACGTGAAATCAATGTCGGACAACCGGCCCTCGCATGTACCACTGGCCTATCCGACACGCGATCACACGAGAAAACCAGACTACCATGCACATGGAAGATCTTGGGAATCGAACAAGCCATTTAGCGAACATTTGGGATCGCGGACATATGCAACCAGGAACCTGACGCAATCGGATACGGACCCGCCCAATGTACGTGCGTTGGCCGTCATGGGGTTTGCCGACTTGACGGGCGTATGGCGTGGGGGGTAAGTTGATGTTCAAGCGGACGCTAGCGGCGCTTAGATAGGTAGGAGTGAGGTCAGTGTTGACCATATCTGCGACGGCATGAAGACGGATCTCTAACCATCGGAACTTGTACTCGGTCGAACCACGATGTCGGAATTCAGTCCCAGGGTCGAAAGGGTCTGTGATCATGAGTCGGTCCCGCTTTGCTTACAACCATATATATCCTCGTCCTTATCCTTGTCTTCCCGGGCCACAGCACCGCAAGCAGGAGTGGAAGAGCTTGATAACTGGGTGACGACATCCAAGTCGCTGCCGCGTCAAGCTTCAAGCCCGGGTCGCCCCGAGGGGCACGCCAAGCGCTCAGGTTCAAGAGTCGGATCCGATTCACCCCCCACCGCGATAGCTCGCATCTAGTATGAACACGACGCGCCGCGCGGGCAGAGTTTCTCGTAGAAACGACCGTTCCACATGTCTGCTTCTGATCCGGATCCTAGGGTTGTAACGATTTTACTGTCGATGTGGACGAGCAGCCCAAGTCTCCTCGACCAATCCAAAGACCCACCGACGGGGTCGTCAACGTCGGGCTGCAGAGTAGCGCCGATGACCCGTAACAACTATCATCTCGTCGTCCGTCCCCTTCGAACGGTGCTCCACTTGGGCACCCACGTATGACGCGTTTCGTTTTCCTGGACCACTCCGCCGTTTGAGCCGTTGTTCGGGCGTACGATAGCTGATAATGACTGCTACTCTCGCATTGATAATGACCATTCCCAACTCGTACAGCGTGACGTTGCCTGGGTGTCGGGCGAATAATAATGTCGAGTTGCCTTGGTAGCCCATCATGGCCCCGGGGACCGCTTACATCCGACGCAAGTCGTAGCCATCGTGCGTTATCCGTTGGGCTGGATAACCACGTAGGTGATATTCGGGAACGAAAAGCGATCTTTCGAACCATCGGAAGAGCCCTGCGCAACGATGAACCGATCTCGGTGCTCACGTTAACGCGCATGGGACCGAGTCTGGGATTGTATGGAGTGGCGCAGGAGGACAGTGAAACGAGCTTGGGAGAGAAGCATGTTCGCTGCCATTCCACGTCAATGCAGCCATACGCTCTGTGGGACTGATGACGAATGAGGTAACTTATCGGGGAATGCGACAAGAAACAACATATAACTCACGAGGAGGAATTATCATTGATCGTCGATTCAAATGGGCCACGTGTTCTAAACATTCGAGCGACTTTGATGTCGAAATCATAGGTCTGGTTTGTGGAGACTAAGCGCTTCCCGCATCAACTCCCTTAGATGGGAAATATCAAAGACACGCCGCTGAGTTTACATGGATTGTCCAGGATATGTGTGAAAAAATTGCATCATGCGTTGGCCTGTTGGGTCTGCATACAATCCTGACTTATGACCCAATGACGATGCATGCACAAGAAGGGTCAAAATTGCCCCTGGCAGGTCCGCTGTGGGCCAACGTTTGAATGGTCGCGGTCGCGGATTTGGTGTAGGTGCGCCCGTTGTCACCGCGGCTATGACTGGTTCCGCTACAGTGCTACTTCACGGCGGCATCATATACACGACGGGGCAGGCGTTTCGTTCAGCAATCGATTGCAGTAGGTATGCAATCACACGATTGCTGGTATCACTTCTATCTATATCCGTCCAAGAACGAAGCCGTTGGATCGTGGGGCGGATCCAACGCGAAGCAAGGCTGGTTTGCAGCAGGTCTTTTTGGTACATGACCGATCATTTTTGTTTCCAAGGATCGGTTTCATCGAGGGACCAGTCTAGTCCAAGTTACTGTCCATTACGTCTCGTCACGCTATCGAGTAAAGGAAAGATAGATTATGGCTGACGGAAGTACGTATGCCACCAATCCTCACCCCGGAACTCGACGTGCAGCCACTTTGAACGCTCGGTAGCTCATCCGTTGGGAACGAAGAAAGCACGTCAAGTAGCACGAGATGTCAAGTGGGTTTCAAAAACCCCTCAGATACCCTTGTCCGCTAAGAATCCCTCCATGGCCGCCCACAGCTCCTTTGCCAGCTCTTCACTGCTGCCTGCCTGCGTCAGGTCTTGGACCTTGCCGACGGGAACGAGGTATGCACCCTTGAATTTTCCCGGGTTGTGTACAACGTCAGACGACGCAGCTGCAAAGGCGGACGTGTAGCTTCCAACATCTGGATGGACGGAGAAGGGGTATCCGAGGATGTCCAGGAGCCATGATATCCTTTTCAGTTGCGGCTTTTGCGAGAACGTGTTGACGGCACCGGGGTGGAGTGATATGACCGTGATAGGTGACCCTTCAGCGCTAAGCTTCCGTTGCAGCTGGGACGCGTAGAGAATGTTGGCCAATTTCGAGTATGCTTTGACACCATGAGCAAATCGATCAAACTCACCACCCAAACTCACCATAGCGGGCAAATTGGGATGAGATGGCATTCTTGAACTCGTTATTAAAATCATCGAGGTTGCGGAAGCGAGGTTGACCAGAGACCATCTTATGGGCTACCGAACTAACCTAGAACATGTATAGATGTTAAAAGTCATCATGCTAAGAATGCGACACACCACAACGACGCGAACGTCGGAGTTCGGTTCTGCTGCTGTCTGGTTCAAGATGGGCAGTAATTCACGAGTCAAGACAAACGGGCCTATTGCACTGTAGTTTGACGTGAGTGTGCGGTTCTAGTGACTGTAATACGTTCTCGGCATACTTGACGAGGAAAAGCGTGTCCACACCTTTAAAACAAATAACGAGTCAAATCTAAGAACGTAGCCGGGTAACATACCATCAGGAGTCAACTGATACTTTTCCACAAGACTGGGTTGAAGTCAGCCATCTCATCTACGAAATGGGTCATTACAACTCATACAGCGCAGCATTGTGGACTGAATGGTGCATGGGTCTCATCAACGGTCCACGTCACCCAAACGACACACAAGGACTTACTAAGGACGTCTAAGCGTTTCTCTTTGCTCATAAACTCTTGAGCAGCTTTTTTGGCGTTGCGTGGATCAACGAGATCTAGCTCCAACCAAATGACCTCGCCATTGCCGGGCCCCAGTCCTTCCTGTTTCAGCTTCGCGATGGCTTGCTCTGCCCTGATCTTGTTCCGAGCAGCCATGTAAACCTTTGCGCCTTTCCGTGCGAGGTGCTTCACAGTGGCATAACCAATTCCGGCGCTAGTAAGTAGGTTAATGTAGGTGTCGATTAGCGTCCGGCGCCACGCACTTGCTGCCTGTCACGATGATAACTTTACCAGACAGGTCTGGCAAGTCGATAAGCGGGCTAAAAGACATGAAAGAGAGACCCATTGGAACTCGGCAACCGAAGACCTGCACATTATTATACGATTCCTCGTAGGCTCGAATTTTACAAAGCGCATATGTCACCGCAGCAGGAACGGTTGCTGCAGGGTCGCTCCCATTCAGATGGCAGTACTTGTAGAATCAAACTTGGAGGCGAACCTGGATGGGAAGGGTGATCCGAGCGCGCTCTTCATAAAGTATCTACAGCACACTATCTCATGACGCATAGTATTGGTCACCTTCCGTTAAAACAGTATGGTGTGCTAGGCATTACCAGGTTGCTACTTTGCGGTTGAAGGCGAGTTTCAAGTTGTCCCAGCATTCCGCTATGCATTACGAGATAATATGAATGAGCATGCGTTGACGCCGCGCCTATCAAATTTTTTGATAAGTCACGGGGAATGCCGAGTTGAGTTATTACATAATGAGGGAGAATTCCGAAAGTTGCAAAGGAAGTTCACTGAACCCGCATCCACTCCCCGCGAGAGCGTTGTTTCCACTCTGGGTTGTCTAATGCCAATTGACGGACAGATGTTAATGAGCACGAGCTCTTCTGAAGTACAGTTGGGAAAAAGTTGATACTAGTTTCCTGTGTTAGGAGCGGTGCATATCGTCTTGAGGTACCCCTCTTTGTTGGTCCGCCTGGACCGCCGAATCAGCTGAAAGTATCTACGAGTCAAATAAATACATTGTGGAGATTGATGGCTTCCAAATTATACACTCAAAGGTTCGTATGCGTTGAAATCAGGACCCAATTAATGACCTGGATAGGTGCTCGGCAAGCGAACAGCAGCTTAAAAAGCGCTTAGATTTGACTAGGTCATGGTCGCAAATACAGTTTAAGAGCATTCCAGCTGAGAACCTAAAATTAAATGCCTGAAGTCGCATTATGGCGTGGCGCAGGAGGACAGGGAAAGAAAGTTCTTCAGAGAGAAGCAAGTTCATCACCACTGTACCTCGATCCAACCATACGCTCTATGGGACTGATGACGAATGGGGCAACTTATCGCGAAGAAAGGCGATATTGAAACAACAAGCAGTCACGGATTCGATGTACGTGCGCCTGTTTCGTTCAGCCTTTGATTGCAGCAAGTACGCAATCACGCGATCACTGGTATAAATTCCGTCTCGTGTTCTGGTTACTTCTGTTCAAGAACGAAGTCATCGGTTAGTGGGGTGGATCCAGCGTACAACAAAGTCGGTTTGCAGCAAAGATCTTTCAGTACAGGACCAATCATATTGTTTCCAAGAATTGGTTTCGTCGAGGGACGAGCCTGGTCTGAGTCACTGTCCATTACGTCTCGCCGCTTTATTGAGTAAAGAAAGGATAGGTTATGGGTGACGGAAGTACGTACGCCACTGACGTTCGCCTGGGAACTCAATGTAAAGCAGCTTTGAACGCTCGGTAACTCATCCATCGTGGACAAAAAGAGTACATCAAGTAGTACCAGATATCGAGCGGGTTTCAAAACCCCCTCAGATACCCTTGTCCGCTAAGAATCCCTCCATGGCCGCCCACAGCTCCTTTGCCAGCTCTTCACTGCTGCCTGCCTGCGTCGGGTTTTGGATCTTGCCGACGGGAATGAGGTATGCACCCTTGAATTTTTCCGGGTTTTGTACAATGTCAGACGATGCCGCTGCAAAGGCGGACGTGTACCCTCCGACATCAGGATGGACGAAGAAGGGATATATGAAGATGTCCACAAGCCATGATATCCTTTTCAGTTGCGGCTTGCGCGAGAACGTGTTGACGGCACCGGGGTGGAGTGATATGACCGTGATAGGTGACCCTTCGGCGCTAAGCTTCCGTTGCAGCTGGGATGCGTAGAGAATGTTGGCCAATTTCGAGTACGCTTTGACAGCATGAGCAAATTGATCAAAGTCGCCACCCAAACTCACCATAGCGGGCAAAGTTGGACGAGATGGCATTCTTGAACTCGTTATTAAAATCATCCAGGTTGCGGAAGCGAGGTTGACCAGAGACCATCTTATGGGCTTCCGAACCAACCTAAAACATTTATAGATGTTGAAAACCTTCGTGCTCAGAATGCGACACACCACAACGACGCGAACGTCGGAGTTCGGTTCTGCTGCTGTCTGGTTCAAGACGGGCATCAATTCACGAGTCAAGACAAACGGGCCTATTGCACTGTAATTTGACGTGAGTGTGCGGTTCTAGTGACTGTAATACGTTCTTGGCATACTTGACGAGGAAAAGCGTGTCCACACCTTTAAAACAAATAACGAGTCAAATCTAAGAACGTAGCTGGGTAACGTACCATCAGGAGTCAACTGATACTTTTCCATAAGACTGGAGTGGGGTTAGCCGTCTCATCTACGAAATGGGTCATTACAATTCGTACAGCGCAGCATTGTGAACTGAATGGTGCAAGCGTCTCATCAACGGTCCACATCACCCAACGACATACTATGAGGCTTACTAAGGACGTCTAAGCGTTTCTCTTTGCTCATGAACTCTTGAGCAGCTTTTTTGGCGTTGCGTGGATCAACAAGATCTAGCTCGAGCCAAATGACCTCGCCATTGCCGGGCCCCAGTCCTTCCTGTTTCAATTTCATGATGGCTTGCTCTCCCCTGGTCTTGTTCCGAGCAGCCATGTAAACCTTTGCGCCCTTCCGCGCGAGGTGCTTTACAGTGGCATAACCAATCCCAGCGCTAGTAAGTAAGTTAACATAAGCATGGATCAGCGTCCGACGCCACGTACTTGCCACCCGTCACGATGATGACTTTACCAGACAAGTCTGGCAGGTCAGCAAGCGGGTTGAAAGACTTGGAAAGGAGATCCATGGGAACAAATAACGACCTCGACGACCCGTACGTTATTATAAGCGAGTGTAGCGTAGTTGCTTCCTGGGCTGAATGCTTGAAGCATTCAAAACAGTTATGTAAGCGTTCACACCTCAGGAGATTGCTTCAGCGGCTCGTGATATTACTATATCAGGTCTACTACCCTGTACGACATCACGGAGCATCGGTCATCGTATAAAACAGCTTGCGTTAGCACAATAAAAAGATGCTTACATGTGGTGTCTACATATGCATATCATTTGTACTCGATAGCCTTAGTGAATATCCCTGGGTATACCAAACAAATGAGTCTATACCGTCGGCTAAGCGACACAGAATTTGAGCATAAGGCTTGAAGCTTGAAGCTTGAGCGTTCATATTGGAGACATTGAGCTTTGCTCCTGTGCGACGTAGACATGCGGTGAATATTTTAGTGTATCCTCATGGTGAATGTTATATCCACACTCCGGCATGCTTTCCCTGCAATTCTTTCGTTAACCTGACTGGACAGGTTTCTCAAAGAAGTGCCCAATAGTGCGACAAAAATAATACATATTATATTGCATGCCGAAGAGATATCT
>JBBPLO010001280.1:0-11260 GCA_038089835.1 Retiboletus flavoniger | reverse complement strand
CTGGTATGACAAAATGGCTGACTCCACCATCATTGCTGGCAAAACCTTTGCCGATTTCATCAAAGATTTCGAAACTACATTCTTCCCCTTTGATGTCCAAGCCTCCGCTCGCATCAAGCTCACCAAAAAACCACCTGTAACAGCAATGGTTTCCAACTGTATATCACCAACTTCCAGAACTTTAGCTGGAAAGTCCAACATCTCCAATGGAATCACCCTCATCAATCACTTCTCCCTAGGCTTAGATCAACAGATCACTACTATGATCCTCTCTATGGACACCATCCCCACTACCATCAAAGAATGGGTAACAAAGGTGAAAGCCTTCCACACCCAAAAAATGTGAATCCAAGCCCTCCAAACTGGAAGCATCCCCCCAACCCTTGCCCACGCCAAAATCCCTCAAGACTCCAATGCCATAGACATTGATGCCACTACCACTCTCATCAAGCTCACCCCTATGGAACAGGCCAAGTACATCAAAGAAGGACACTGTTTCCAATGCTGAGTTATCAGGCATGATGCCCAAAACTGTAAGAAGACCTTTCCCTCTTCAAACCACTCCCAGAATATCAGAACCACCATCACTACCCCTGCTACCACCTTGTCCACTATCTCTATGCTTCTGCCCATCCCTGTTCAACCCTCTCTCCTCCAACAATACGTTAACTCCCTCTAGACCTCCAGAAAGAACAAGAAGGAAATTCTTTTCATTCTAAAGATATGTTACAAAGAGGATCAGAGAGATAAGGAGATAAATGCAATCCAGTTTGCCAATGTACAGAAAGCAAAGGATTTTTAAGAAGGAAAGTTACATCAATGTCTACTTCCCCAGACTCTACCCATGTACTTGTAGCTTCAACTAGCAATCAAACTTTGTGACTTGATGTCTCAATCCAGAAAACTGTTGACACCACTGCTCTCATTGATTCAGGAGCCACCAGAAATTTCATAGACCCTTGTCTTCTCTGAAAGGGAAACTTTAAGCTCCATCAACTTCCTTCCCCCATCATCACATACAACATGGATGGAACCACCAACCTCTCTGGGACTATCCACTGGACCACCTCCATGGTCGTCACTAGCAAAACTATGTCATGGAAAGAAACCTTCTTTGTCCTTCACCAAAAAACCCCTCAAATTATCCTTGGTCTCCTCTGGTTAACTTGCTGGAACCCTATCATTGACTGGAAAGCCCGAACTGTTACCATCTCTTCTCAAAATCCCCAGAGGGTTGAGAGGTCTCTTTGTGAGTATCCTCTCCTGAAGGATGACAAGATAGAGGTCAACAAAACCAGCATATCCACCATGATAGCACAGAAAGAAATGCCCAAAGATATCTTCTTACCTGAGTTCTGTGCAGACTTCATGGATGTCTTTGCTGAAGCCACCCACAATATCCTACCCCCACATCGTTCTTTTGACCACACCATCGATCTTAAAGAGTCGTTTACCCTGAAAATCACCAAGGTGTACTCTCTCAATCCAGCCAAAAAACTAGCCTGCAAAGCTTTTGTTGAAGAATACCTCAAAATTGGTCGCATTGTCCTGTCTAAATTGCCCCAGGCCACTCCATTCTTCTTTGTACTAAAGAAAGATGGATCACTTTGCCCATGTCAAAACTATTGATATCTCAATTCCCACACCATCTGCAATGCTTACCCCCTCCCCCTCATCTCCAATCTCATCAACAAGATGCAAGATGCCAACTGGTTCACCAAGATGGACATTCGCTGGGGCTATAACAATATTGGCCTCACCGAAAAAGACCAGTGGAAAGCTGCTTTCATCACCAAACTGGGCCTCTTTGAGCCAACCATTATGTTCTTCGGATTTTGCAATGCCCCCTCCACCTTCCAGGTTTTTATGAATCACATCTTCACAGACATGATTGCTGAATGCTGGCTAAAAATCTACATGGACAACCTTGGAATTCATACAAAAGGGATCCTTGTCCTCCATCAAAGAACTCATCGAGTCCTTCAATGACTGCAAGATCATCAGCTATCTCTGAAGATCTCCAAATACACTTTCGACTTCCCTACTATGGAATATCTAGGCCTCATCATTGGCAATGGTGTAATCCACATGGATCCAAGCAAACTCACTGCCATCAGAAATTGGACATCCCCCACCTCCATCAGTGGCATTCATTCCTTCCTTGGATTTGCCAGCTTTTATCACAAATTTATTCCCAACTACTCCAACATTGTCGCCCCTCTCACCTTCCTCACTTGAAAAGATCAACCATGGGTCTGGTCCCCTCTCCAGGACTGATCTTTCACCATCTTGAAGGATGTCTTTTGCTCTGCCCCCATCTTAGCTCTTTCTGACATCTCCAAATCCTTCTCCCTTATAACCAATGCTTCTCTCCAGGCTGCTGGTGCTGTGCTTATGCAAGTCAATGCCAATGGAGATCTCCAACCCCTCACCTACTTCTTCAAGACTTTCACCCCTGCTGAATGCAACTATGACATCTATGACTGGGAACTCCTTGCAGTTATGTATACTTGTCCTGTCTGAATGGCATCAATACTTCCAAGGCATTACACACCCAGTCACCATTATAACTGACCACAAGAATCTCTCTTACATTCATGACCTCCAGAAACTTTCTTGTCACCAAGCTCATTGGACCCTTTTCCTTCAAGATTTCGATCTCCAATGGAAAGTCACTCCTGGCTCTCAGATGGACCTTGCCAACATCCTCTTCTGACTCAACCCCATTGACACCTCTCTAGACAACATTGCATCCTCTATCCTCCCTGATCCTGTCATCATTAATTCCATTGACCTCTCCCTCACTTCCCTCATCAAAAACTCCATGCCATCCGATCCTGTTGTCCTTTGTGCCCTTGATGCTCTATCCTTGGGCTCCCTTCTTTTTCCCCATTCTACCCTAGCAGACTGGTCCTTTGAAAATGGCCACCTCTTCTTCCATCACTGCATGTATGTCCCACCACCCATGCACTCCATCTTACTCCACTCCATTCACTCCTTCTCACTCTCTGGCCACATGGGAGTCTTCCACACCAAAGCTATTCTCAAACACAACTTCTGGTGGCCCAGACTCACCACCTTCATCAAACACTTTGTTGCTGGCTATGCTATTTGTCAGCAAAATAAAGTTAACACTCATCCAATGCACCCCCCTCTGCTACCAATCGCTTTCTCCTTGACTCTTCCCTTTCGCCAAATCTCTGTCGACCTCATCACTAACCTTCCCCCCTCTGAAGGCTTTGATTCTATCATGGTCATGGTCAACCATGGGCTTACTAAGGGGGTGATCCTTATTCCTTGTACCAAAACCATTGACACAGCTGGAATAGCACAGCTATTTTTTGAAAATATATTCAAAAGATTCAGACTATACAATTCCGTCATCTCTGATAGAGGATCTCAATTTGCCTCTGCCTTTGCCCTTGAACTCACTTGACTCCTGAAATATGATGTCCAGCTGTCCTCTGCCTACCACCCCCAAACCAATGGACAAACAGAATGCACCAATCAGGAATTAGAAGTCTATCTACAAATCTTCTGCTTCAACAAACCCAACTCTTGGTCCTCCTCCCTCACTGCCACTGAGTTCCACCACAATTCCTCCCCTCATTCCTCCACTCAGAAATCCCCATTCTCCCTCCTCTATGGCTATGGACCTAGGATATTTCCTCCCCTCAGAAAAACATTCATCCCCACCCTGGAATCTCACTTATCATCCACTGATTCCTCCCGAAAAGAAGCCTTAGCTGCCCATAAGAGTGCCAGAAAGCTCATGCTCTCCAGGTCCCATGGAAAGTTCTCCCCATGGAAAGTTGGAGATAAGGTCTGGTTAGAAGCCATGAACCTCTGACTCAACTACCCCTCCAGGAAACTCACACTCAAAAGATACAGACCATTTGAAATCACCCAAGTCTTATTGCCCTTATCTTACAAACTCCAACTCCCTTCCACATGGAAAATCCATGATGTTTTCCATGCCTCCCTTCTATCTTCTTATCACACTTCTCCTGCATATGATCCTCTCTTCTCTTCTCCCACCTCCTGACCTTATCAATCAAGAAGAAGAATATGAAGTGGAAGCAATCATTGTGCACAAAGGTCCTCCAAATTGCTAAAGATTCCTCACCACCTGGAAAGGGTACTCCCCTTTCAAAAACACCTGGGAACCAGAATCCAATCTTAGACATTCCCAGCACATCTTGTCTGCTTATAAACACCTCCATTCCATTTGACTTTTGACATCTGCAATTGATGGTCTTTTCATGAGTATTGTTACAACTTGCATATGCCCCTATCCTTTTTCCTTCATCACGTGTCCTTGTCCCTCGTCCACGCGCCTACGTCCACCCTGCAGGAGAGTACCCCTCTCTTCTTAGCCACTGCAGCCATGTCCACGTCCATCCTTGTTCTAGCCCTTGGCTACCTCCAAGCACGTCCCTGTCGCCACTAGCCCTCCGCTATCTGGCCACCCTTAGCTAACCCTTAGCTAACCCCAGCCCTGGCTTCCTCCGGCACCATGTCATCCCGTCACATCCTCACAACTCCTGTAGTTACCCGTGACTACCACATGACCTCCACGACCCTTGTGACTTCCACGTGACCCCTCTGGTCTCCCGTACCTCGGAGATACCCTCATCCTACCCCTAGTCCTCGGCTACCTCCGAGTCCCCTCTAGCATCCACCCTAGAACCCTCCATGTGATCCTCATGTGACCGCACCCCCCTTGTGACCTACGCGTCCCTCCACGTGATGCTTACGCCTAACCCACGTCTCGCTATCGACTGGTACTTGCCCCACGTATCCTGGTCCTCCCCTATTGTCTCATCCCAGTACTCCCTGCAGACCCTCTTACTCCTAGTTTACGCGTTCCCCCCATGTGTACCCTTATCCCGCACCTTGGCACTACTTCGTGCCCCTGTCTTAGCTTATGTGTCTACTATGCATCCCCTCATGTCCCTTCGGCCTACCCAGCCATCACCTATCCGCCGCCTTGGCACTTCTCATGCCTTCGCTTATACCTACACACTCTCATGTGTCCCCTCGGCCTAGACAGCCATCTTATGTTCCTCATGGTACGCCTGCTTATCGACATATCCCCTCATCTCTATACATAGATCTCTCTCACATCCTCATGGACTCTCACTTAGCCATGACTCGCACCATATCTATATCACATGGTCTGTGCACCTCTCATAGCGGTATATAAGCATAGTACAACTATCTTGTATTTCCCACTTTGACCATTGAACTCGATATCATAACCATCTCCCATCTGGTTGCCTTGTCTTAGAACCCTTTGGGGTTACCTTGAGGCTTCGCCTCTCGTCACCACTCATCTTTGAAAGCCATGAGTCTCCCTCGTGGTAGTAGAACCCGCCAGGACAGTTCCGCCGCGTTCCCCTGGTACGTTAGTCCAGACACCTTTGTCACACCTCATCCCCGGATGGTTCCATCATAACAAGTATCTCTTGCAGGTATCAAAGGTTTATGTTCCTCTACATCTTAGCATATGTTGACAATATCCTTCTTGTCTTCCTCAGCTGCCTCCTCTCCGCTTTCCTCCTCCTCTCAGCTGAGCTTGCCTCTATGTTCACAACATGTCTATTTATCCTACTTGCCCAAACATGGGCTCCTCTCACTATATGCTGTCATTCTTGAAACTCCTACTCTCACCCATGCCCTAGAAAATCATCCTCTCTTCCCTGAAGATGAGACTATGTTACGCGAGGCATACCAACAAGGTCTCGAGGTTGACTAGAGAGGTCAAGGCGATGCTCATGAAGAGACCAACGTCTTAACAACTTGTACTAAGGATTGCGTCTAGGACTCGAGGGGACGAAGGGACAAGACTTCTAGGGGATGGCCCAGAAGTAAGCTCGGAGTGACACTTGATGATACACGTATATTGTGTAGACCAAGAATGAGGAATACATGGTAACGAAGACTATTTATAGGATAGCACATAGCGCATGGACCATGGAATACTGTGGAATAAGAGAGAACAATTAGGCATAAGAGAGCCTAATTAGGAGTACTAGTGTCCGAGGTCGAGAGACCGAAGATAGCTAGAAGTTGGCCCTCTGATAAGGAGATAAGCCTGTTGTGGGCAATAAGACGTAGTCCATTGATAAGAGAAGAAACGGAAAAAGAGTATGACAAGTAGTATATGATGAGATGGAAAGAAAACCGTAACATGACCCCTGTTGTACAATTGAGCCCCAGGCTCGATCAACAAACCTCTTCTCCTGAAGGGATCTTCAAAAAGCCGGGGGTCCAAAGATAGCGTTCGTCTGGGAGGGGGAAGCAGTGTTAAATGGACAAATAGATTGGATATGCCCAGGCTGAGCACACAACGCGCATTCACAATGGGGACAGAATTCAGATGAATGTCCCCAGTTGTGACAATAGTCGCACTGGACGTGGTTGCATTGAGTAGCAACGTGACCAGGGGTGAGGAAGGAACAGTGGGGGCACCGGAAGGTAGGACAGTCCTGTTGATAGTGACCTTGAAGATGGCAATGAAAGCATTCCGTGCCAAGAGAGGCAGGGGCGAGTCGAATGCTATCAGCTCGAGGCATGACTTGTGTTGGGGAGAACAGAATATGGGTGCCATTGGGTAAGTGAATCCACTGGACTTCAGTCTGAGAAACGGGAGTGATGTGGAACGAATGTATGGGTGGTGGGACCGGGGCATCATCAGACTCAGAGTCAGAGTCTTCTTCGTCAGAAGCGACGATGGTAGGGGTGTCCGCAGGAGGGGGTGAGGAGAGTCTTTCTGCGAGGCGGCTCACAGACGGAGGGGGTATAGGTAGAATGGCCTGATGAGGGTGTAAGAGCAGGAGATTGTCTACAGATTGTAAGTAATGGTCGCGCTGTGCTAGTGAGAGAGAGTCATAGATTCGTCTAAAGGAAATGTAGATAAGAGGAGGGGGAAGTACTTCAACGAAGCTATGGAAGCTGTGGGCAGAGAGGGCAACGAGTGAGTTGCATCTGGTCTCGTCAATGGAGAAATGTATGGCAGGGTCTTGGGGTGTGAGGGTTTTGGCTAGTCGTAAGGCAGAGGATGCGGAATGGTATGTGCAGATGAGGGCGTGGGTGGTTTCATCCTCTGGGAAGAGAGGGAGGATTTCGAGGGTGAGGGTGAGAGCAGGTGTTTCGAGGATGATGCCGAATAGAGAGAGACGTCCATGTTTGGGCAAGAACAATGGGAAGACATGTCGCGAGCGTAATGAGGACGACATGCGGAAGGAGGTAGATGAGAGGGAGGAGGCAGTCATGCCAGTGAATGAGGACATCGTCGATGTAGGGGAAGAGTAGCAAAGGGTTCATAGACTTGGTTTATTGACACACTAGGTGATACTCACAGAGAGACCAACATCTTTTGTGTCAATAAGTTTTTCAGATGGAGTGGAGCCGCTTATAAGCAGAGAGCAGGCGTCGGGCATGTCTGAGATTGGTTTCTGGTTCCCAAGTGTTTTCCAACAAGGGGTATCCCTTCCATGCGGTCAGGTACCTCAGATGATTGCCAAGTCCCTTGTGATTAATGATGGCTTCGACTTCGTATTCCTCTTCCGTTCTGATAAGGTCAGGTGGGGGAAGAAGGAAGGGGGGTCCATGTGCAGGGGACTCGCGATAAGAGGATAAGAGTGAGGTGTGGAAGACATTGAGGATTTTCCATGTGGGTGGTAACTGGAGTCTATAAGATAAGGGAGATAGTACTTGAGTAATTTCAAAGGGTCCATGGCATTTAGGAGCTAATTTTCGAGAGGAGTAATTTAGTTTAAGGTTGGTGGCTTCCAGCCATACTTTGTCTCCAGGTTTCCACAGGGAGAATTTTCGACACAAGTGGGTAGACATGACCTTTCGAGTGGATTCATGGGCCGCTAAGGCTTCTTTTTGGGCAGAATTGAGAGAGGTGAGTCGGGATTCGAGTGCGGGGAAGAAGGTTTTCCCAAGTGGGGGAAAGGCTCGGGGCTCATATCCGTAGAGCAGGAAGAATGGAGATTTCTGAGTGGAAGAATGGGGGGCAGAATTGTGGTGGAATTCCGCAGACGAGAGGAGATTGGCCCAAGAGTGGGGGTTGTTAGAACAGAAGATGCATAGATATACTTCAAGTTCTTGGTTGGTTGGTTTGGTTTGGCTGTCCATTTGTGGGTGGTATGCAGAGGAAAGGCATATGTCATACTTCAGAAGGCGGGCTAATTCAATTGCGAAGGCAGAGGCAAATTGGGGACCCCTGTCAGAGATAATGGAGTCATAGAGGCCGAACCTTTTGAATATATTTTCAAAGAAGAGGAGGGCGACTCCTGCAGCATCGATTTTTTTGGTACAAGGGATAAGGATTACCCCCTTAGTAAGCCCATGGTCGACCACAACCATGATGGAGTCGAATGAGTTGGAAAGGGGGAGGTCAGTGATGAGGTCGACGGAGAGCTGGCGAAAGGGGAGAGTACTGGTGGAGGGGATGGGTAGCAGTGGGGGATGGACAGGGTGGGTGTTGACTTTGTTTTGCTGGCAAATGGTGCAGCCAGAGATGAAGTGTTTGACAAAAGTTGTGAGGCCTGGCCACCAGAAGTCCCGTTCAAGGATGGCTTTGGTGTGGAAGACACCCATGTGGCCCAAGAGGGGTGAAGAGTGGATGGTATGGAGAACTGCGGAGCAGGCCAATGGAGGGACGTACATATGGTGTTGGAAGAAAAGGTGGCCGTTGTCAAAGGTCCAGTCGGAGAGACGTGATTGGGGAAAGAGGGGAGATCTGTTTGCAAGAAGGGCAATAGCGCGGAGGACAAGGGGATCAGAGGAGGTGCTGGAGCAGATGAGGTCGACGAGGGAGAGATCAATAGCATTTATGATGATGGGGTCGGGGACTATGGAGGTGTCTAGGTTGTCCAAGGAGGTGTTGACCAATGGGAGGCAGGAAAGGGCATCCGCAGGTCCCATCTGGGAACCAGGCAGGACCTTCCAAAGGATGTTGAAGTCCTGGAGGAACAGTGCCCATCGGGCTTGTCGATGGGAAAGTTTCCGGGGGTCGCAAATGTAGGATAAGTTTTTGTGGTCCGTGATGACAGTAATAGGATGTGGGGTTCCTTGGAGGTACTGACACCATTCAGAGAGTGAAAGGATGACCGCTAGAAGTTCGCGATCATAGATGTCATAGTTCCGTTCGGCGGGAGCGAAGGTCTTGGAAAAGTAAGCGACGGGTTGGAGATCACCATTCGCGTCCATCTGCATGAGGATGGCGCCAGCAGCAAGAAGGGAGGCATCAGTCATAAGGGAGAACGGGCGAGTGACATCTGGGAGGGTGAGAACAGGTGCGGAGCAAAAGGTGGTTTTTAGGGAGTCAAAGGCGCGTTGTTGGAGGGGGGACCACACCCACGGTTGGTCTTTTCAGGTAAGAAAGGTGAGAGAAGCGGCGATGTTGGAGTAGTTAGCGATGAATTTTCGATAGTAGTTGGCGAACCCAAGGAAAGAGCGAACGCCGGTGACCAAGGAGGGGTTTTGCCAGTCCTGGATTGCAGAAAGTTTGGAGGGGTCCATCCGAATGGTTCCTTGGCCAATGATCAAGCCTAGATATTCCATGGTAGGTGAATCAAAGGTGCATTTGGAAATCTTTAGGGATAGCCCATGTTCTCTCAATCGTTGGAGTACTCGACGAATGCGGTCATGATGGGTGGTGAGGTTGCCTTTGATGTGGATTCCGATGTCGTCCATGTAGATTTTTAGCCAACGTTCTGCTATCATGTCAGCAAAAATGTGGTTCATGAATGCTTGGAAGGTGGAGGGGGCGTTGCAGAAACCAAAGAACATGACCGTCAGTTTGAAAAGGCCTAGCTCAGTGATGAATGCAGCTTTCCATTGGTCTCCTTCTCGAATTCGAATGTTGTTGTATCCCCATCGGATGTCCATTTTGGTGAACCAGTCTGCATCTCGCATGTCATTGATCAGGTCAGAGATGAGGGGTAGGGGGTAGGCATTCCGAATGGTGTGGGTATTTAGATATTGATAATCTTGACATGGTCTAAGGGATCCATCCTTCTTGGGGACGAAGAAGAAGGGTGATGCTTGGGGGGATTTAGAGGGGACAATGCGACCAGTTTTGAGATGTTCATTGATGAATTCCCTACATGTGATTTTCTCAGCCGGGTTTAGGGAGTAGACTTTGGCAATTTTGGGGACAAAGGATTCTTTTAGATCGATGGTGTGGTTGTAAGAATGGTGTGGGGGTAGAACATTATGGGTTGCTTCCGTGAAGACATCAGTGAAATCTTGGCAGAAGGTGGGGATTGATACTTCTTTAGGGGTTTGATGTTGGGCAATTTCCGTGGAGGATGGTTTTGTTGATCTCAGGCATGTCATCCTTCTGGGGAGGGTGCTCACGAAAAGACCTTTCTACCCTCTGGGAATGACTAGCGGCGATCGTAACAGTTCTGGAGATCCAGTCGATTGGGGGGTTCCATTTGGTTAACCATGGGAGGCCGAGAATGATCTGTGGTGTTTTCTGTCGGAGGACAAAGAGAGTTTCGAGGTGTGAGAAGTCGTTGCAAATGATAGGGAGAGTTACCGTCCATTGGATGGTTCCGGCATGGTTGGTGGTTCTGTCTACGTTGTAGGCAATGATGAGAGTGTCAAGATGTCTTAGTTTACAGGGGAGGGTTCTTAGGAGCCGCAGGTTGATAAAGTTTCCCGTTGCACCCAAGTCAACAAGGGCAGTGGTTTCGATGATTCCATGTATGGAAATAGAGAGGTGCAGGGTTCTATTGTCTTTGGGAGCTACGAGTACATGGTGGGTAGTTAGAGAAGAAGACATCGAGGCAGCTTCTCTTTTCAAAAATCCTTGGCTTTTTGAATGTTGGCAAAGTTGATGGTGTTGACTTCTTCTGTGGAGATGATTGGGGAAGTTTCATCATAGCACATCTTAAGAATGGAAAGTATCTCGCTTTCATTCTTTCCAGCAGTTTGGAGAGAGCTTACATATTGTTGGAGCAAGGAAAGTGAGGGTGTGGGGATTACTGGGGCAGTGACGGTGGTTTGGATGTTTTGGGGGCGAGGGGGAGAAGGACGACTGGGGGTGGTTTGTCTGGAGTTTTGGGCGTTGTGCCCGGTCAACCTACAACGAAAGCATCGTCCTTCCTTGATGCATTTAGTGCATTCTATAGGAGTGAGTTTGGTGAGGTTTACGGAGTCTACGTCCATGGCGTTGGGGTCTCGAGGGGATCTGGTGGACGCAAACGAAGGCGGGGTGTTTTCAAGGCGGAGGGCT
>JBBPLO010001279.1:0-11266 GCA_038089835.1 Retiboletus flavoniger | reverse complement strand
CAACATGGAGTTTTGATATTTTAAAGTGTCAGCAACAAAACTAATGCAAAGAGTACTCATCATTAATTCCAGAATATTTCCTGATATAGTAAGGATTACCTAATTAACCCATGGACCATCTAAAATCCCTTGATCAGGGCTTTCCAATAGTATTTTGGGTAGGAGTATAGCATCAAATGCTCTCCAGATATTCACTCCTCAATCAACATGATGCAAATATTGCATTGGTTTTGTTGCTTACTGTAGAGCTAAGTCCAAGTATCAAATATGAGGAAGAAAGAAAAGAAAAGGAATGCAGCAGTCATAACAATGTCCTTCTTTGCAACAGAACTCAGAAAACTCCTCAGGTATAACCTATTCCTCTTCACTGTCTATTATTCCCAATTGGATGAAGAAATGGAACAGGTCAACCGAGAAGTTGAAACATACCTCCAGATGTTTTGCAGAAACAACACAACCTCCTGCACCAAGCATATATCCCATGCTAAATTTGCACACAACCACTAATCCCACTCTGTCACCAGCAAATCCCCATTTTTTCTCATGATGGGATTCAGACCAGCCCCTCTTTCCACCATGCTTGGACCTACCAACATCCTAGCAGTAGAACAGAGACTCAAGGATCTCACCACAGCCAGGAAAGAAGCCCTTGTAGCATACAACCTCACATGAAAAGTCATGAAGTCTCACAATTGAAAACCCTTCACCCCATTCACCCTTGAAGACAAGGTCTGGCTTGAAGCCTGAAATCTTAAGTAACAGATAACCTCCCTGAAGTTCACACCCAAGTAATAATCAGTTTTCACCATCATGAAGGTTCTGTCACCCTTACCTATCAACTCTGACTTCCAAGATCTAGAAGATCCACCTGATATTCCATATCTCTCTCTTGTCATCCTGTTGCAAAAACCCTATCCCTGGTCCAAATTTTCCCATAGCACTGCCTGATCTTATTAGTAGGGAAGAGGAATATGAAGTTGAGAAGATTCTACATCACCACAGAACTGTGGCATTCCACACCTTCCTAATCTGATAGAAGGGGTACTCCACTGAAGATGACTCATGGATTCTAGAGCAGAAACTGCTACATGCATGCTCCACTCTAAACAACTACAATAACTCCAAAGTGGAGTATGAAGTGTCCTGCAAACACCTGTGGGAATTCCGCTTGACTTTGGTGGAGACAAACAAAGTACAAACTCTTAGCTACAATCCATGTCACTTAGTCATGTGACTCAGCTCAGGGGCTATTGAGATACACTGCTTTTAAAACAAGAACACCATTGGAACAGTTTTTGGACTTTTATTATGAAATATAGGATCTCAACCATACATGACTTTATTTGGTGTTGTTTGGTGATACAAATAGAGATATACATTTAAACATTGTGTCTGAGCTTTAAAATGTTTCCACACTTCTTGATCCTTTACCACTATCATCATACAATCACTTCTACTATTCAGAAAAACATCATTCTCTCTCAGCTTGATTCTGGTCATTCCATTCACTCCATTGTATCCAGCACTGGTATTGACATTGAAACACATCCAGACTTCATTCTAAGGAGTGTTCTGACCTCCAAAAGTCTCTTGGAGGTTGTCCCTCAAAGCTTTCTCCTGCCAACATTTGTCATGCTCTTCATCTCATCTCATCTCAGAAGGCTGAGAATGCTGTCCATATGACCAAAGTACTCTCCACTATCACCAACCAGCCTTACCATCCTAACGCTATTCAACTCCACTTGAAAAGGTCTGGGATGAAAGCTGTAGTCAAGTCCAAACATCCTCTACTTTCTGCTAGGTATTGCAGAAATCACTTGGACTTTGCCATTGCTCACAGGAATTGGACTATAGAGGACTGGAAGAAGGTGATGTGGTCTGATGAGACCAAAATCAGTTATCTAGGATCAGATGGATGCAAATAGGCTTGGAAAAAAGCCAGGTGAGGTGCTTAGTAACAGACTGGTACAAGGTATAGTCAAGTTTGGAGGAGATTCTGTGATGATATGGGGATGTATGACTTGGCAGGGAGTTGGCTATGCTGCTAAGATGAATGGTAGGATTGATGGGGATCTCTATCTTCAGATTTTGAAGGATGAACTGTTGAATATTTTGCAGTATCATGGTCTCAATCTATTTTTCAGCAGGACAATGACTCCAAGCATACCTGTAGAAAGATGAAAGGTTGGCTGAAAGAGCAAGATTTCAAGACTATGGTATAGCCTGCAGTCTCCTGACCTAAACTCCCTTGAGCATCTCTGGAGTTACTCAAGAGGAGGCTGGAAGAGTATAAAAATCCTTCTAATGGAATTTATTAATTATAGGAGAGGATTCAAGAGGTGTGGGAGAGAATACCAGTTAAGGAATGTCAGAAATTGATTGAAAGCATGCCAAGGAGAGTCCAGGCTGTGATTAAAGCAAAAGGAAGCTATATCAAATACCTTTATTATTATCAAAGTCCAAAAACTGTTCCAATGGTATTCCTGTTTTAAAAGTAGTATATCTTGATAGCCCCTGAGCTGCGTCATATAACTAAGTGACATGAATTGTAGCTACAAGTTTGTACTTTGTTTGTCTCCACCAAAGCTAAGCGAAATTCCCACAGATGTTTGTAGGGCACTTCACACCCCAATTTGGAGTTATTATAAATATTGAAACAGTTTTTGAAGTCACTGTATAAAAGATTTCATCCCACCATCTTCCCTCCTCAGAGCCAATGTCCATGTACACATTCTACCTAAAGCCATAATATGTCCCACACTGCAGCCACCAACTCCATCTTTCCTTTGAATCTTCATTGACCACATTTTCCCTTGAAATCTTTCACCATTATTACCCTACCACCTGTCACTCCACTAGCTCTCTCCACCAGGGTCACCATTCCAGCCTGGGATGCTGACACATCCATTTTTGATCTTTTTGCTTTTGTATCTCCTCAGTCAGTGGCTTTTGTGGATGTTCCATTTTACATCACCTGCCTAAAGTTGGATGTATTATCCTCTGCCAAAACCCACCAGCTTGACATCTATTTAAAAGACTCCCATTTTACTACTGCCCTCGATCCCCATTGCAATATGAACTCCCTGATTCTTCCCTTCTACTCAGCATACTTATTACTATCCAGTCTACTCTCCATTGCATTCTGTCCTACTGGTGATGCCCACCAAGCCATGATGAATGCCCAACTCTTAGGTATTTACAGGGGAGTCCAGATCCATCTCCTTAATGCCATGTATCAACTGGAGACTCTGTCCTTCCTGAAGAACATTGATTATTACCTTTGGGAGCTCCACCTCTTGCCAACACCTTCTCTGCCCACCCCATCCCATACTATTACTCTGTCCATGTCCTCTCTGTCCCTTCTTCCTGAAGAGAAAGCTACCATAGAAATAACCAAAACCCTCAAAGCAGATCAGCTCATTGCACAAGATATTGCCCTAGTATCTTGAGGTGACCCTCAGTGCCCTGGCTCTTGTTTCACCTGCCACTGCCTTAGACATTGGCACATTGACTACCCCAATTACAGATGTCCTATGTGCCAGGTTGTGGTCCCAGGCCACATCCAAAGAAGTTGCTTCCAGTGTTGTGCCACCCTTCATATCCTGCCCCCATCTCCATTCACCTTGTCCTTCTCACATGCATTAGTCCATTCCCACTTTTCCAGATCCTCTCAGTCTTCAAATACATAAGAGAAGGCTTTAGGAGAGAGCCCAATAGAACTCCATGGAATGGAAAGGAAGCAACCAGGTCAGCTATGAGTCAGTGCTGAGTCAAGTCAAGTGTCATATCCTGGATTTTAACCACACCCACTCAGTTCCTCCAAACCCATCTCTGGTCTCACACTTGGCAACTCCAACATTATCTTACTCAGAACTCATTTATGAGATCCCAAAGATATACTTAGAATTATCCACATATGTCCTCTCCATTCTTCTTACATTACTCTGTCCCTATTAGTATTAGTCCCACTTCCACTTCCATTTCCTCTCCATTCCTATGTACACAACTCCAGCTTTCATATATCTGGTATACTGCTCTGGTTTACTTATGTTTCAATTCCTAACCACTTAGCAATCTGTTACATATCCTTACTAATACTCCTCTGAACTCCATATATAAACCTGTAAAATATCCATGTATGCTTTTTAGTTCAAATATTGATTTATTTCCAGCTCCTGATCCTTTGATCACCTCTGATTAACTCATTTGATTTATCCAAGAGCCTTGAAGACTCTTTCCTATCTCTCCATCCTAGACCTCATTATTGTTTACAATATTGAGCATAACAACTCTGACCCTCCAATCTCTGGCCTCTGAAATAAGGGGCAATGATTCTGAGTAAGGGTGCACCACATAGAGTGACACCAAGTCCCAACCCTTAGCACAACTCCAATGTTTTGGAGTTAGCTCCAGTGTTGGCCTGAATTTAATATCAAGTCACATTAGGTGAAATAGGATGGAATCCAATGGAACAATGACATAGGATACATGAGTCATCATTAAAAAGAAATGTAGTCTAAGTGGGTCAAATGCTTGACTGTAGTACATAGGAAGATAAGAGAGAAGGAAAAAGATGGGATTAACCTTGAGTTGTGACAGTCTCTGGCCTCTGCTTCCTAAGCTAATCAGTCCTTTGACTTGTTCCCTCAGTCTAAGTCCCTGGGCCTATGCTCTTCAAGCCAGTCCATACTTCTCTAAAAATCTCTGACTTGGATAATTATCATCACCCTCCCTTGCCCCTCATCCCTCAGACCTAGGTGTCAAGTCACACCCACCCATGACATCATGGTCAAGTACAGTATAACAGTCCTGCAGAGAGTTGGTAGAAGAGGCAAAGAGTTTCTTTGTTTTCTGTATCAGTGGAAATGTGGACATTAGAGTTGACAGATTCTTCAAGTGAGCTGGGGGATGAGGGTTCAGGAGAGGAGTTCTCCAGTGGGTTGATGTTCTGAGAACAGAACCATTGGAGGTTTAGTAAGGGTCATTGGTAATCAATGGTGGCACATTGTCCAGAGAATCACCTTGTGCAAATTGAGTGCAGAAGCGAAATGAGAAGTGGAGCTGATCATGGAAGTCACCTGTAGAAGTAAGCTTGATCTTTTGCTACACTTGGCCTGGATAAACTCAAGCATAAATTCAAAGGTAAGGACTAAAAACAATGAAGGGTCAAGAAGAGTTCTTGATAACATGGAAGTTTGAAGGTCTTCTTCAAAAGTGACAAGCTTAAGGATCTTGTTATGGTCAACCTGAGAAGGGCTGAGTATAAACCTGGTAAGAGAAAGGCCCTTGAAGACATGATGAGGAAACATGGAGGAACTGTCTCATTGGAATCCATTGGCTGATCAGACTGTTGGATAACAAGGAAGAGGAGTATATTGATGAGGTCAATGGAACAAGGGTCAATAGGAAGGCAGGAACTTAGGTTAGATGGGTGGTAACAGATAGGCTAAGGCTAAGAAATGTAAGAATAAAGGTGCTATCCTTGTATAGCTAACAGGCACAAGCACAGACCAAGTCTAAGTATGGCTCTAGAGATACATCTTGCAATACAAGGGAAAGGTTTGGGAAAATACAGAAAGATAAGGAATACACTTGAGTGAGAGCATATATACATAGGGGCATATGAAAGGATATGGGGCCAATGGGTATACATATAGGCAAACATACAAGGGACACACATAAGGAGATGCATAAGCTAGTAAGGGCATGCAAGGGAAATGTGATCTAGATGTTATAATTGATACTATGCTTATCTTTTTCCTTTATTTTTCTTCTTTGTACTTGCCCTCACTTGAACTCTAGCTATGCTGTCCAGGCCCTGTGTAGCACCCTTCCCATAACTCTACCTCTTCACTGGTTATTGTTATGATTTTTCTCCCTCATCAACATGTACTTCTTTTACTTCAGTTCGCTTCCATTATCTCCTACAGAGGACAGTGGATACCACATGCCTGGACCACTTATCTTTTCCTATGTGGACCCTATTCCATATTTCTCTGCCATCTTCCCTTGAGTTCTGTCTACTCCATGACCATATCTACAGACTACTCTCCTAACTAGGTTCTCTCTCACCTAGTCATCATCCATTCTTCCATTGCATTCTCTCGGCTTCCATGGTCCATGCACCATCTCCCTTATCTATATATATAGTTTCCCATGAATCCTGTATTCTCTATTCTTGATCTGTGCAATCTAGCGTGTGGTCAATTATCACTCCCAAGTACCCCTAAGTTGACTTAGCAACTCTAAGTCACTCCAAGTCACCACAGACCCTCAGCCAAGTCATAGCAACTCTAAAACTTCCTTTCAGTCTTCTGAGAGCCTATCAGACGTCGGTCTCTTTGTGAGTATCGCCTGGTAGTCAATCCTCTCTTGAGTCCTAGTCTCTCTTTGTATGCTATGCGTTGTAAAACAGTAAAGTTGACTTGGAGGACTAGCAGAGAGTAGTCCTGAGCCTGCAGGAAGGTTGAAGGAGACGACTATCATCCCAAAGGGGTCCAACTACAAAGAGAAGCTGCAGAGAAACCTGCCCAAGTGGGTGTTGCCCAAGGAAGAACAGTCTGGAGGTAGTCCGGAAGAAGTCCAGAAGTCCAGAGTAGAGAAAATGGTGAGCAGGAAGTGTTGGAGATGTGACGAATGATGATGGTGACAGGCCAGAGATGATTCAGATGGATATGATGGCGTGGTGAGAATCCAATGTAAAGGAAACTTGATTGTAAAATCCTAAGTACATGGTACTTATAGTCCGGACAAGTCTGGATGAACTAATCCGAATGTAGCTAATTGCGGAGTGATATAAACGGTATGTATAGTTGTATAGAAAGGTCTTTGGATGACTGGTAAAGAAGGGGTGACGATACGATCAAGAAACTGGTCTAGTATATGACCAGGCGGACTTACCTGGACTACCAGACTTCGATGGATGGAACTGGAGGTAGACAGGACCAGCTCCGGATTGGATGGTGGGTGGAATGAACGATGGTGATGATGATGCAGTGATGGTGAAACCCATTGAAATAGTGCTATATGACCATAGAGACCTATGGATCTCTACAGCATAACAAAAGATCAAGAATCTCCTTGGTCCCACCTCCTTAGGTGAAGGACCCACCCCTCTCCCACCATGTCTTACAGAATCCCTGAAGACAGCAATGTCGACATCTCCGAAGCACCCCAACAAACCCCCACTCATCGCATTACCAGATCTAGTCATCCATTGAACCCACCTTTGATAACCCCCAGCCCCAGACCATGGTACTCCCTACCTGGATCCACCCCCAGAGCCCAACAACAACTTTTCAACCCTTCCAGTCAACCACCACGCCAACCAAGCCCCCAACGTCCACCTAGCCCACCACCTTGTCATTCCCCTAGCCCACAAACCCCACTGTCTTGTCCTAGCACCCCCACCATGCCTTCTGAACTCAAAGCAGGTCTTCCTGCTGACTTTTCTGGAAACTTTTCTGATACCTCCTAATGGATCAAAGCTATGGAAGCCTACTTCAGAATGAACCCCTCCCACTACCCCCTTGACCCTAAAAAGATCATGACGGTCTTAAACAAGATGCCTTCTGGAAGGGGAGCCTCCTTTGCCAAAGCATGGTATGACAAAATGGCCGACACCTCCATCATCCCAAAGACCTTTGATGAATTCATCACAGAATTTGAGACTATTTTCTTTCCTTATGACATCAAAGCCACCACCCACCTTGAACTTGCTAAACTTCACCAAATGACCACCCGCTCTGGCGATGATTTCCAACAGTACATCACTGACTTCCAGAACCTAGCTGGGAAGTCCGACATCACTGATAAGACCACCCTCATCGACCACTTCACTCTCGGCCTTGACCAACAAATCACTATAATGATCTTATCCATGGGAACTGTTCCCACTACCATTGAAGAATGGGTCACAAAGGCTAAAACCTTCCATGCCCAAAAAATGAGAATCCAAGCCCTCCATACCAGAACCATTCCCTCTCCCTTTTCTTTCAACAGCTGCACCCCCTGAGACCCCAATGCCATGGATATAGATGTATCCACCACTCTCACCAAACTCACCCCCACTGAACAAGCTAAGTGCATCCAGGAGGGAAGATGTTTCCACTGCTAAACCATTAGGCATGACGTCTGCAACTGCAGAAAAGCTCCCACTCCAGGACGACCCCAGAACGTCAGAACAACTGTCACCACCCCCACCCCCGCTCCACCAACTTTACCCCTGATCCACATCCAACCCTCACCACTTCAACTATATGTCAACACCCTTCACACTTTGGGAAAAGATGAGAAGGAGATTCTCTCCATCCTCAAGATGTGCTATAAGGAGGACCATACCATGGAGGAAGTAAACTCAATCCAATTTGCTAATGTCCAGAAAGCCAAGGATTTTTAAAAAGGAGAGTTGTCTCGACGTCCTCTCTCCTGTTACGCTGGGCTATGGAATACCAGCGGGGACTCAAAGTGAGCTCTACGTGGGTATGAAGACGAAGGAGGATACTCGAGGTGTTCCGACAGAAGTCTTTGGAGACATGCGTTCTAGAGGCTAAGCCTTAGAATGGTAGCAACGCCAAACGGCCTGTGAGGGGACTTCAAGGGGTTTCCTTAAGTCCGGAACGAAGGTTCAAGGTGAAGGCCTCAGGGACGTCCCTTAGCCTTAGTGTGCTGATAACAGACAGCGATGAGAGGAGCGAGGAGATGGCTTAGAGCTCATAAGATTGAGTAGACTAAGCTAAGGAGAATACATGGGTGCGGTCGGGTATAAGTACGTACGCCAAGAGGGTTAGGTAATGGGCTTCTAGTAAGCCCGAGATAAGGAGTGAGTCATCCACAGTAGATAAGGATGAGTCACTAAGAGTCAGTGCTAATAATACATCGGTTCAGAGATAAGGAAGAAGAGAAGAACCGGGGAAGCGGAACCCGAGGCGTAAACAGGGTTCCTAAGTCTGAGACACTAATAAGGGGACGAGGACTTAGCTAAGAAAAAGAAAAGTAAAAGTAAAAGAAAAGAGGTGATCTACCGTAAATTGTAACATTACCCCTATGCTAGGGGTGAGACTCTGTCAAACCTTTCTTCATAGGTCGATATATCCCACGCCAGGGGAACCCGTCATGTTAGTGTAAGCCTCGTCATTAAAGACGTCATCAACATCATCGTCTCCGTAGTTGTGGGACTCAACGGGGGAGCGGGGGTGACGAGATGCTGGTATGGGGAGTGGGGTAGGAGACAGGCGAGTCCTGCGGTTACGGGGTTGCTCGGGAGAGCGACTTCCTCAGGAAGACCCAGAGGGCGACGAGAAATGAGGTGGAGGGATAGGTCTGCGGAGGGGGCAGCACTTCTGAGAGTGATCCAGTGTAAAGTGGAGACAGATTGGGCATTGGTAGGCTTGGCAGTCTGCCCGAAAGTGATCAAGCCGGTGACAATTGAAGCATGCCTGGCGGTATTGGGGGTAAGTGGGCAAGAGAGGCATCATGCCTTCGTTGCCGGTCCAGAATGCTTCTATGCGGTCTAGGAAATCTATCTCTTCCTGAGCAAGGGGAGAAGCGGATGCAGAGGGGGTGGTGTTGGTTCGGTCCGCCTGGCGTTGGGAGTGGTCTTTCAGGTACCGGTCAAGGTCCTGGAAGAACTCGAGGGCTCCTAATTGGTAGGCTAGGAGGAGGGTAACGGCGCGAGTGTCTCTGTATATGGAGGATAGGATGGAGTGGAGATAGGCACATTGCGCGTCAGAGGGATTGGGAGGAATGAGGCCAAGGCGGGCAATCTGCAGGTATAGCTTGGAGACAAGCTCCAAAGGGGATGTGTCCTCGATGAAGGACTGCATGGGGATGAGGAGGTGGGAGTCGGTCAGCGATGACGCGAGCTCCTGGAGGTCGTCTCAAGACGGGTAGTCTTCCCAGAGACGGTGGACGTTAATGGGGATGTCGATGCTCAAGATGGGCGTCAGGATGATGGTGGCAAGGGAGACGGGAGGTAGTTCTGGGGAGCGATCCCCCCAACGTGGGAGGTCGACAGCGGGGGATCCCCATCCGGGAGAGGCAGCACAGGAGGAAGAGGTCAACAGATTATACACAGTGGACGCGTGTGAAGCTATAGTAGGAAAGTCTATGGGTAGTTCGTCGGCAAGGATGATGTTTCATTCATCAGCGAGGGAGGAGGAGAGAGGGGGAGACGAGTGGAGGGACAATACTGTAGTAATAGAAGACATTTTTCTTTTGAAGACAGTTTTGTTTTTCTTTTGGTATGCTATGTGAGAGAGAAGAGAGAGGGAACTAAGGGGGGAAGGCGCGAGGGTGTGCCTTCTTATAGGCGAGGAGGATGGTCCGTGTGCGTCTGAGGTCTTTTTTAGGAAGCCAGGAGTCGTCGTCGGCGGAGTATCCTTTCCACCGAACGAGATAGTGACGCTTATCTGAAGCACCACAGTGATGTATGATCTTTTCCACTTTGTACTCCGCTTGTCCATCAATAAGTTCCGGGGGGTTCTTTTTGAAATGGGGGCCGTAAACGGCGTTTTGGCAATAAAGCGATAAGAGGGAAGCATGGAATGTGGGGTGGAGTTTCCACGTTTTGGGTAGGGCTAGGTGATAAGAGATGGGGGATAGAACATCAGTGATGACGAAGGGTCCTTCTCTTTTTGGGGAGAATTTGGGGTTGGCCAATTCCCAGCGGAGATTTCGTGCCTCGAGCCATACCTTATCTCCTTTACTAAAAGGGGTAAAGGGGCGTCTGTTTCGACTAGCCATCAATTGGCGAGCCAGTTCATGGGAGGCGAGGGCTTCGTTTCGGGTGGAGGAAAGTTCTTGGAGTTGGGTTTCGACAGCAGGTACGTTGGAGGACAGTACTAGAGTGGGTAAGGGATTAGGTTTGTACCCCATGAGGAGGAAGAAGGGGGATTTGTTGGTAACCGAGTGGGGGCAGTGATTGTGGGTAAATTCGGCTAGGGAAATTTTACTGGCCCACGAGGTGGGGTCATCTCCGCAGAAGATGCGGAGATATGTTTCAACCTCTTGGTTGACTCGTTCGGTCTCTCCGTCGGTTTGAGGATGGAAGGCGGTGGAGAGGGCGAGTTTGTAGTTGAGGATTCTTCCAAGTTCTTTCGAGAACATGGAGGCGAATTGGGAACCTTGGTTGGAGATGATCTTGTCTGGGAGTCCATATCTGGAATAAACTTTGTGGGCGAATAGGGTCGCAATCCCATCTGCGGTTACGGTTTTCTTCATGGAGCAAAGAATTACCCCCTTCATAAGGCCGTGGTCGACCACGACC
>JBBPLO010001278.1:0-11277 GCA_038089835.1 Retiboletus flavoniger | reverse complement strand
CAATGATGATATCAGCTCCATGAGGAAGCTCCTTGTTAATGATCCGCCGTACGAGGTCGGGGAAATTTTCGACAACCGGAGTGGATGCAATGTGAGAGTATAAAACGTCGAGCTCCATCTCTAGGAGCTGTGGATATCTTCAGCTCAGTAAGCATACAACGTCGTGAATTAAACGTCGACTGGAACACACCTCGACACAAGGTTGCATGAAATTTCTTTCAGAATGTTGTGTTCTGTGAGGTTGCTCCGAATATGCGTCAAAGCTTCATCACGAAGACAATCCAGCCCAACCTAGAGTGCATTGTTTAGCTTGTAACTCTAATCTTGCGAAGCTGAGCGCGGTCAAATATGCTAACCTTACAAGCAAGACGATACATGGATTTGGCAGAACACCTTGGCTCATCTAACGAGCTCGTCGAACTTGATAATTCGCTAGCTTGCCCTCCAGACGTGGCTGAGCTGAGGGGCAAGAAATTGACCCTGCCAGTGGAGAGATAGTTCAAAAAGGTGTACCATCTAAAGGACGAGCCTCATTCAGTACAGCATGGCGATTCGAAGCAAGCTGAACACGAACTCACGTTTGAAATGCAGTATCTTTCACAAGGATATGGCGACTTCCCAGGGACCGCAGACGCATCGCAGTCTGGCTCCCCGATCTCTTAGTACCCAGGGTCTCCTGTACTGCAGTCGCGCTGCTCGTTTCTGATCCTGCTCCGTCTTTGTTCACAGGAAATTGTTGATCCGGTCTGGGCTCCTCCGGACTCATCACGAACATATCGGAGCTGACCGATTCAGATCCATCATCAGACAATCTGAGAAAAAATACCAATTGGTAATCAAACAGATCGTGGTAGAGCTCACTCGTTGTCGTCCTTGGGTTGAGTTTCAGTGCAAATTTTGGAAGGGGATGTCGCTGACTGATCCTTTGGTGCCTCGAGAAGAGAGTCATTACAATCGTCAAGATCGCTATCACTTTCATAGCCATAATCTTCGATTCGAGCACTGCTCGGAACGTCATTGTCATCGGTGAGGTCGCTCAACGAAGAGTCAGAAGGATTTATATCCGAGCTTAACACTGGATGCCACTAATGAACACAACAATCATCACTTTGTAAAAAATTCACCCACGGTCCAGGAAGTATTTCGAGCTCTTAGCTAGAAGAGCATTGTTCGCGCAAATAACACGAGGCTTGGTGACTCGACCCGATGGTAAAGACCTCGCAGAGAAGAGATGGAACTGGGTGTTGACAAGCTCCTCTCCGAGAAGAAGCTTCCTCAATAATAATTCTAAACAGTCTTGTTTACCAGGAACTGGCATGGGGGCTGCTATGAAGGGAGTTAGCCGGAAAGTGAGCCAATTGTGACCAGACCATACAAGGCTGACCGAAGGCGCTTCCCAAATCTGCAGCGGGATTTGGCTGTTCAGATGCACCTTTGTCACCAGTGCTGGTACCAATGTCTGCGGTCGGTTTTGGGCTTCCAAAAACCACAGCGGATTTTGGTTGTCCGAATACGCTTTTGCCACTGATACTAGTACGAGTGTCGGCAGTCGGTTGTTGTTGTTGCTGCTGCTGGGGCCTGCCGAGCACAGAAAACGGGCCAAAGGTGCCCGTAGCAGGCTGTTTTCCCTCAAAAGCTCTAAATGAACTGGGACCATCACCCCCGAACATCGAACTAGTCGTAGGTCTTTGGTACATGGTTGATGTCCCAAAAAGACTGGAGGGCAGAGCAGCAGCTCAAAGTGACGGTCAGCCAAATGGACCAGTTGCCTTCCGATTTCGTTGATCGACTCGCAAGCGTTATTCCTAGTTCTCAACACTGAAAAACTGGGGGCTAAATGAAAGGAAAATATCATATTGCGTTGCCCTACCTCTGAAGACGTGCCCCTATATGTTCGAGTAGCCGTGATGGTTTCGTATCGGAAGATGATACTTGGGTTCAAAGGATCCTATTTGGTGAAGATAGAGTAGGCTGGTAGAGCGACTGTCGCCACGGGCGGTGGATTAGGTTATCTGTGACTTGTTAATGGTGTCCATGAGGAGGCCGCGAGGTTCACGCACGGACCCGTGCACTGCCACCCTAGAGTTAAAGTCAGTATGTACATACTCAAACGGGTTGTCGGAGAATATCTTACACTATCATGATGCTATCCTACGTGTGTGGTAGTCGTGGCGAGCGTACGATGACCGCCGTCGTTCGAGACATCGGTTTGCGGTTTTACTGGCCCCAAGGCGACCATCCTGAAAGTTGGTTAACCACCGCCCGCCGAGGCTGGGGCATGGATGGCCAACGACTCTCATCGTATTCGTGGTGCCATCGTTGACTCTCCTTCTCCGTCACATTGCTAGTGCTGATCGCGAATCACTAGTCACTCGTGGATGACCGAGGCGGAACGCTTGAGTGCCGGCTCATCGTTCCGCGCCGGACTCTGAAAGAAGTACTCGAGCGACTCGTGCTTGTACTATGTAACCTTTATGTAGGGGGCCACGACCTCGGATTACAGACTACGAACCATCGTTGCGCCCGAGTCTCTTCAAGGGATCCATGCCAAGGACCGAAAGAGCGACCCATACTACGGGATGACTCGCAGAATGTAACTCGACGACTCAAACAATGAACATTTCTAAGCGCAGTCGTGGACTTTGCTCGCAGGGCTTCACGATTTCCACAACTTCATTATTTGCCCTCGATCACTCTTCAGCGGACAGGCAACCGGAGAGCTGGGCACGAATACCTCAAAAATCGCGCAGAAAGACGAGAACACACCGGGTTAAGTAAGGGTCCATGTACGCTCCAGAACGCCACCGGAGACTCGTTGAGCAAGTACCTTGGGTTTGTTCACACTACCTACGGAACGGGGGAGATTAAATAAGTCAGCCTTGAGGATGGGGGCTGTTGTCATTGTATGATACCAGAGGTTGGTATGGTCCATATATTTATCTAGCGCGGAGTGGATAGCGGATAACGATGCGAAACCACATAAATGCCTTGATCAAAGTGTCGACTTGAAGGTGCAACGCTTGTCCAACCGTCCGCCTAACTTGTACTCCCTAAAAACTAAAAAACCGTGAAGCCAATGTATTATTATAGCTGGGTCTGGATTTAGGCTTTCCTTTCGTCAGGCCTTGCTGTTCCGCCTTTCTCGGCTGGTTGGTAGTCGCCGCCGTGGCACGCTCGGACTGTTGTTCCGAACATTTACATCCGTCATCTAGTTTGTCAACACGAGATGCAGTGCGAGCTTCAATTGTATCGCTGAAGTCCCGTGGTCTTGGTAGCCGGATAGTACTTGAACGGGAGAGAGGGTCGGGACTGGAGGGTAGGGAAGAGGGGGGTGGAGGTAGGGGTACCGTTGGTGTCAATGGTAAAGGATAATGTGCCCTTAAGAACCTCGAGTGGATATCAATGGTGATATTGGCTCCATGGGGAAGTTCCTTGTTAGCGATGCGCCGTAGGAAGGTGGGGAAATCTGCAACAACAGGAGGTGATGCGATGTGGGAGTATAACACGTCGAGCTCCATCTCTAGTAGCTGTGGATGCCTTCAGCTTATAAGCAAACGACGTGGTACATCAAAGGTCGACTGCAAACACACCACGAGACAAGGTTGGAGGAAATCTCTTTTAGAATGTTATGTCCTGTAAGGTTGCTCTGAATGTGCGCCAAAGCCCCGTTGCGAAGACTAGCCAGCCCAACCTAGAGCACATTTTTTTAGCTCATAACTCTGATCTTGCGAAGCAGAACACGACAAACATGCCTACCTTACAAGTAAGACGATACATAGACTTAGCAGAACACCTTAGCTCATCTGGAGAGCTCGTCGAACTTGGAGATTCACAGGGGTGCCCTCCAGGCACTGCTGAACCGAGAGGCAAGAAGTTGACCTTGCCAGTAGAGAGATAATTCAAAAGGGTGTACCATCTAAAGACCGAACCTCATTCAGTGCAACATGGGGAGCACGCTGAACGCGAACTCACGTTTGAAATGCGGTATCTTTCGCAAGGATATGGTGGCTTCCCAAGGACCGCAGACGCATCGCAGTCTGGTTTGCCGATCTCTTATTACCCAGGGTCTCTTGTACCGCAGTCTCGCTGCTCGCTACTGATCTGGCTCCATCTTCGTTCAGAGGGGATTCTTGATCCATTCTCGACTCCTCCAGACTCATCACGAATATATCAGAGCTAACTGATTCAGATCCATCGTCGGACAATCTGAGCAAAAATATCAATTGGCCGTCAAACCAATCATGGCTGATCTCACTCGTCATGCCCGGGTTGGGTTTCAGTGTCAACTTTGGAAGGGGGCGTCGCGGACAGATCCTTCGGTTCCTCGAGAAGAGCGTCATCACAATCGTCGAGATCGCTATCGCTTTCATAACCATAATCTTTGATTAGAGCCTCACCAGGAACGTCATTGTCATCGGTGAGGTCGCTCAACGAAGGGTCAGAAGGATCGATATCTGAGTTTAACACTGGATGCCACTAATGAGCGCAACAATCCTATTTTTTTAGATGAATCACTCACAGTCCAAGAAGTAGTTTGAAGTCTTGGCTAGAAGAACATTGTTCGCGCAAGTGACACGAGGGTTATTGATTCGACCCGATTGTGAAGATCTCGCGAAGAAGAGATGGAACTGGATATTGACGAGCTCCTCTCTAAGAAACCTTCTCATAAATTCTTCCAGGTGACCCTGTTTACTAGGATATGACGTGGGGCAGGCTGAAGCGGGAGTCAGATGGAAAGTAAGTCAATTGTGCCAGGCACCTACTGGGCTGACCAATGGTGCTTCCAAAACCTGTGGCAGGATTTGGTTGTCCAGGTACACCTTTGGGACCACAGGTAGTAGTACTGGTGCTTGCAGTCGGTTGTTGCTCTTGCTGCTGTTGAGGCTGCCCCAACGTAAAACCTCCGCCAAATGTGCCCGTAGCAGGCTGTTGTTTGCTGGCTGTTCCACATGCAGCAGTACTACCGTCCTCGAATATCGAACCATTCATAGATTGTTGGGACGTGGATGATGTCCCGAAAGGACCGGCGGGCATAACAGGATTCCGAAATGACGTTTGGCCAAATGCACAAGCTGTCGTGCAATTTTGTTGATAGTCTTGAAGGCGTAATTCCTAATTTGCAGCACTTGACAACTGCAGGCGAAATGGGAACAGAATGCCAGATTGCGTTGACATACCTCTAAAGATGTAACCCTGTAGTCTGGCATAGCTGTGATGGTTTGGTACCGAATGATGCCACGTCAGGTCAAAGGATCTTTTTCAAAGAAGACGGAATAGGCTGGTGTAGACGTGCCTGTCGTCATGGGCAGTGGATTGGCATCTCTGCTTGCTAATGAGGGCATAAACCCGGACAAGGTCTTATAGATAGTATGCTGCGTACTTGCAAAAGTGGCATCACAGGTCGTTGCAGGCCTTGGCTGCCCAAAAATCGAACCACCACCACCAAAAGCGCTTCCGGTTGCACTCGGAGCAGTGGATCCGACATTGTTAGTTCTCGTTGTTCCAGCAACAGCAGTACCGCTAGATGCACTCCAACCCCCACTAAATGCAGAAGTATCAAATCCAGTGGCTGGTTGGGGAGCACCGAAAGCGGATGCGCCAGTGGAAGCAGCAGTATTTTGACCAAATGCACCTAACCGTCGAATGGTACGTTAGCGCCAAAATCCGAGCCACTCAAGATAAACCGGCAAGCAAGCGAACCAAAGGCAGAAGTATCACTCATTGCGGGGTTTCCAAACATTGTGTTCGCTGCTGGCTTCTGTTGTTAGCTTAACGCATCGGTCGAACCAAATACTACAGATACTCGGCTCGAGTCTGAGAGTGAAAAGCACAATGATTAGCAACTTTCTTATCTCTGCTTCTGATAACTGATGCAGCCACTTTGTTCGGTCTGGCAACCAAAAGCGGACCTGAACCTCGGACTAGCCAATTCAAGACGGCGTGCGATCCAAACAAACTCATAACAAGACACAATGATATCCCCCAGACCTCCTTGTTGTTAGCGTTCCGACTCAGGCGCACACTTTATGCAAGACGGACAGGCAGAAATGAAAGCCGATGTTTGTTTAATACATCGAACGCGGGGAATCCTTCATCTACGTACGCAATTCTCATGCATCCATGGTTGACGTCCAATCTGGATCTGAGAGAACCCTTGAAACCACACTACAGGTCGGGCTTGCGGAGGTCCTGTTTGATGGGACGAGATCCAAGGGGTGTGGAGTCTTCCAGTTTGTCTGGGTAGCCAACTTTGAAGGCCCATCACTGGCACGTTTCAGCTTTTGGCATCCCGGCTTCAGCTGCAACCTCAGCTTGCGTTCCTATAGCTGAATTCCGGGAATACATGCATGGTGCCAGTGGTCGCCCACTGAAGGTTCATTTTAACGATCGTTGGCACACTTCCAGGTCGCCTACGCCTGCCAAGGCCAGGTGGGAGCCAGGAGATTGCCGTGACACTAGGCCCTATGCAACCTGCAGTGACATGTAATCTGCTGTTTGTTGTCTGTCCTAAGTACATACCCTGTACGACCCCGAAGACCGCCACGATTGAGTATCCTCGTCTTCCTCTTCGTCAAAGATAACACAAGAAGCAGGTCTGCGTCGACACATGGCTATGCTTCACCGCTTCGTTTGTTTGGTGCCTTCAATTTCTCTCGTTTTCCTTCGCGGTAATTTCGATGCTGAGTTGTCAATTTGTCACAGGGTTGGTCCAATGCATGTCCTGAGATCGAGGGCCCAAATATCATGTTCGTGCTTTGGTTGATTCTTCTGCATCAAGCTTACTCATGTGAAAGAGGGACCGAACTTTATTGATGGGAGGAGTGGACAGTCACTGCAGCTACTAAAGCCCCTTGTCTACTGTATGCTGAACCACCATAACGATCACCGCAGGTCCTTCTACTACTGTTCATCTGCAGACAGGTCCTGCAGCCAACTGTATAGATGGCGCGGACGACCTCTAGTGCTATATTACCAGCAGCCCGAATGCCGACACTCGCACTCGACCTGTGCACGAAGTCAGCGTAGTTGACCATTTAATCCTCCATAGCGTAGGCGCGTAGACTCTTTCATGGTGCTGCGTGTCGGTCGTGCGCGCCAAGATGCGGCGGGGGTGTCCAGCATGTCAATGAAGGCGCAACCATGCAAGGCCCAGGGGACGTTGGTGTAGCAGTAGTTGAGCTGCCCAGCCTTGATCTCATTGTGCACATTATACATTCTGTACCTGTTTTGACTTCTTCCTCACCCCGAGTCTGTGTGTGAAGCCTTGTCTGCCTGTTTCTATTAACCAGTCGCGTGTAAAGTAATATTGCCCTCGACCAACGCGTGGTGGTACTCAAACTTACCGTATATGGAAGGTACATGTTAGCCATATAAAGCAACTCACCGCGCAGGTCTCCCCAGAATAAAGCGAAGGTATACATGCTGCTACACTTCTCTCACATAGAAAATTGCACCCTTCGGGGTTGCACACGATAAAATTGGAACGATACAGAGAAGATTAGCATGGCCCCTGCACAAGGATGACACGCTTTTCCGGAGTGGTAGACCTACGGGTCTCAATATTTATTATCCTTTTTTGCTGTGAGTCTGAACACTGCACTCCGAGTAGCTTGTATCGGGTGCCGCGATTTTGTCCTGGTCAAGTTTACTTTCACTCATAAACTTTACAAGAATGCGCTCTCGAAGATGTGTACACAACTACAAGCTAATAGTTGGCCGGTCGCTTGCTTTCTCAAAAGTATTGCTTGGCAGTGGTCTGGCGCCAGGGTATAAACAGACCACTTCTGACGCAATGTCACATCGTATATGTTGTCATACACGTCATGTAAGTAACTTCGTGCGACAGCATGCTCCTTACGAATGTATTCAGCATTGCGTCCCTGACAATCATAATATTCACTCTAGGCGGGTACCTCAAGCTTACAACCAGTCCAGTACTTGAGCTGTGGGCGCCCAATATGGTGGCATGCTCCGCCTTCGTGGTCATTCCCACCGGGTGACAAAGCACCCCCATCCATCGGGAATTCTCAAACACGTCATATGGTACATGGACACAGGATGGTTGTTTTCCACCCGCCCAAGCATGGTATCCACCTGAAATCAATCCGCCAAACCGTACCTCTGGCCTGGTATCAGCGTTGCTGGATCGAATCAGGCCTGTACCTCACCACTTGATAGGACGCTTGCTGACAACTCGGACCCAAATTCCATAAGGTGAGGGCGATGGTAGTGTCAACACTAACGCCTCAACAACGATCCAGTATGCTGATCGTGTCGTGTATCTATCAGATTTTCTTGCAGCGGCAACCCTGGAATTGTCCTGCCGTGCAGAAGCCCAGAACGGCATCGCAGCCGTTCTTTTCGCACCAGCCAATATAGCCAACGCCTCCGCCACACTTGTCGCAGTCGCATCCTTTGTATGTGCCCGCACTGCACACTCCGACGGTGTCGTGTGGGTAGGTGAACACGGCCTCATAACCTGTGGTCGAATATGCATGTCAGTGCATTGTTTGAGATGCAGACGAGGTGGGTTTACCGTTCTGGAAGCAGTCTCCATTTTTTGGGCCGCAGTTGCTCCTGTGATACCACCTTCCTGTGGGGAAAGTGACAGTCAGTGATTATTCTCTACATGTCTAGGAGATGGTGCGACATACAATGCGTCTGTCCACACCAGGCATCGCGGATGCCAAGGCAGCAGCAACAGCGAGAACAACGAAGCTCTTGACGAAGTACATGATAAGATAAATGAGTGAGTGTGTCAGACCAGCTGGAGTTTGAAAACTGATCTCCCGGAGATGCTGAAGTTGTTGAGCAAGTGCTCCAGGTTTATATACCTAATCCCTGATCTCCCTGTTTAGTCACCTAGAATGGTTGCAACGGGCATCTCCGGGCCACGTCTACGCAGACCTGCTAACGTGCTGCTCCCAATCAATCAGAAGCGGTTGGTTCAACTCACCTACTCCGTTCGTTCCCGCCGTTTCGTGCCAAACTGTGTTTCAACTAGATATCCTAAAGTTTAGACTTGGAGAGGAGGCGATGCTCTCTCCTTCGTTTCAGGGCCGCACGTGATGTTCAACATTCAACGATCCATCAGTCATCAAATAATCAGAAACATGGAACGTGAGCAGATTTCACCTAGACTTGTGTGTCACGCTGTGTTTCAGCTTCAGAACCTAAGTTCAGACTCGGAGAGGAGGTGATGATGCTTTGGCATTCACTGCAGCGCTGCGTGGTGCTCGCCCCTCAACGTTGCATCGCGCCACCATACGCGCGAAAAAAAAAACGTATATCTAAAACAGCTATCAGACGTTGTTATTCGCGTATGATCCGCAGCGAAGTAGAGCAGGATACAAAGAATCAGGACATTACCACCGTGAAGGCGAACCACCCGACCACTTCCATTAGCGAATACCGCAGAAACCGATACCGTGTATCACAGGATGAGGGACGCCTCACAAGAACACGCATACTCTGCCACGCATAGATGATCGCTCGGATACTTTGATCGACGTTGTATTTATCGCACTTCAGAGCTAGAGACGGCGGCGTAGACACCACGCCGATTGCGGCACAGGACCCGAGTCGTGTTCTGGGCCTGGCTCCGAGGTAATACGTGATGGCGCTTTGGTGTTTAGGCCAAGGGCCTCATCATGGCGCACGTTTGATCGCGCCCAATTTCGTCCCAAAGTTCAAACCAGCGGGGTCTGGATCGCACTGCCAGTGGAAGAAAAGGGAACTCCAGTGACCAATACGAGGAAAAAAAATCTATACGACTTATCAGTCGAAAGAAGCGTATTTTCTTGGTAGGTCGGTTCCGAGTCACGATGTGGACGGCGATCGGGAAGCGATCAAAGTTTGAATGCAACGCCGAATCCCAAGGGAGGGCTGGTGCCAGCCGACGATCGAGTACATACCAAGGCAAGCCGCTGTAGTACGAGTGTTGTGCGAGTTCCTTGAGGACGCGTATCCGACGTACTTACAAGCCGAACCTACCCTCGTCTGACCCGGTGGTACAGAGAGTGAGTTCTCTGTGTCCACATTCCCACGCGTTCTAAGAAAGTTGTACCAAGTTCCTCGGCCGGTTCAATAGTAGGGTCTCCGTCGTCACCCGTTGGTATCCCCAAGATCTTCCAATCGTCTCGGGCCGTTGTCTCTCAGGTAAGTGTACTATCACCACTTTACTGGCAGGCCTAGCAAGTATCAGGGCTCGGGCCCAAGGCGGGGATTGCCAAGTCAAGGCCCAATTGAGCCTTACAAGGCTTTCAGGCCAAGCCAGACCCGTACGGCCATCACTCATTTCAGAGCAATTTGTATACCGTGACATGTTATGAGAACACAGGGCAGGAACATCCCGAATGTTTGTCCTCAGAACACCTTCCAGACCGCCTTAGGTTGGAGAACAGCCCATATTTGGACACCACGCTACTTGCGCTCGCTCGCTCGCTCATTCTTTCCTCAAGTCGAGAGTACGAGATTGGAGGTAAGCATTCGTTACCTACTCAGTATTGACCTGGGGTACTAGACCTCACTCGCTCCTTTTATCCAGTTTGTCTTCGCTCACACCTTTGTGCTTTTCCGGGATTGTTACATGGTACGTACTTGATTTCAAAGCGCGTGGTACAGTGACGGCACTCGAGCATGATCATGTACTACTGTAGTACGGCTTGACATCATTCTCAGCGACATCCCCCTGCTCTTCCATCGGTTCTGCGGCTTGCTTGCAGCGCCATATCAAGTATAGTCCCTCGTTTGAAACTAAGAGGCTCTGCGCGACTGAAAATATACACCTTCCCGGACTGTCATAGTTTCCGTTTGGTTTCCTGAACCGAGGCTCGACCACTGCCCCTGCTAGCAACAGTGGCACGAAGCTGGTCGAGGATCGTTTACAAGTCGTCGGATCCATGACGAGCTCAGCCATATACTCGGAATACCTCGGAGGTCGCGCAGCAAGATGGGAAGATACAGCGGTCCTGGTGAATTGTCGAACAAGCACCTTGGGTTGATTCACACTGCCATCGAAGTGGGTGAGATTCAACAAGTACTAAGGTTAGCTTGGGGGAGAGCGCCTGTGTCATTGTACAATGCGTGGGCTGATGTGATAAGAAAGTATTTATCTAGCACGAAACGGATAACGGACGACATTCAGGACCACATAGATGCCTTAATAGCACTATCGATGTAGAGGTACAGGATCATCAGCCTCCCCAAAGAACCCAAAGATGTAAAGTAGATTACTAACCGAGGCTAGTTCCACCCATTCTTCTTCTTTAGCTCAGT
>JBBPLO010001277.1:0-11280 GCA_038089835.1 Retiboletus flavoniger | reverse complement strand
AATTGGTCACTCACAAGGTATCTGTAAGTCCTACTAAACGGTGAGACGAGGGCGTAGTACGGATTGTACGACTTTTCCTAGAATGCGAGGTGTGGCTATGCGTACAAGCGGAGGGATCAGGGGCGACGCACGTTACCACAGCAATGAAGGATGACGCGGACGATCTCGCGTTGTTGCACCTCTGATAAGTTGAGTTGCGCCAATCGTTCGCAGGCGTCGAGATAGTCCTGAGAGACAAACGTTAACAGGATCACAAAGCATGATGAGAGGGTACCCCGTACATCGCTGCTCATCAAGACGACAAAGATGCTCCGCCGAATGTCGGTGTTCATGCCCTGTTTCCGTGCGAGTTTCACGAGCGCCGCGTTGCCAACGTCTTCTGCGTCGACCTCGTTCCGCCTTGTAGAGGTATCGCGCTGCTGGTCGACGAGAGGGTCGCCTCCCCATGCGGCACCGACTAGCCACCATTTACCTTTTGTTTCTGCAGCACGAAGGTCACTCAGTGATACCCGCAGCGCCTCGTGCGCTTGAACTAGTAACGTATTTGTATCATTTGCAATAAAGAAAATGTGTGATGGGCCTTACCATGACGCTTCTTGCCGAGACCTGACAAGAATTTCTTCATACGTTCGACAGCATCGCCTCCCTGGTGTTGCGTCGCACTCTTCTTAATCTTGTTGTTCTTGAGATTGGTGAGCGTCTCGATCATAAATTTAGTGCGCGAACTGGTGGGTCGCGTCAGAGCGTGGTGGGCGATGATAGAAAAGATAAATCACCTCAGGTTATCACCTTGGTTCGCGATGCTCGATTGGGCGAGTGAAACGATATCCTTGAGCGCAGAAGGATCGTCTTGCCGAAGTTGCTGCCCAGAACCTGTCGACGTGAACGAACGAAGAGAAGACTCGACAGCCCTGCTTACTGCGCAGGATTTTCAACAGCAGCTCGACTCGGAATTCTGAGAACGTTTTGCCAAGCAGACCCTTGATGATGTCGTACAAGAGAATGCAAGAGATCACTTCGAAATTGTATAGCTCCGATAACAGGACGAGCAAATTAGAGCATTCTTTCCCCCGCTCCTCGGATCGGGTGGTCACGTCGCGAACGTCACTTTCGTAATCTCGAAGATGACGTTCGTAGGCCGATACGACGTTCTGGACGATAAAGGCAGCTGAGACGATGAAAAGCTAGACTTAGTGCACGAACGTTTCAGCAGTGACTGTCCATACCAAACTCGACACCAATCAGTCTGTGCAGGCCAGAGATAAACGCTGCATGTAAGACGACAAACGAATCAAGGAGCATCGCATGAGAAGATATCCCGTCGATCATCAAGGTGGTCAAGGTGAACGTTACGTCTGTACTATCGTTAGTAGGGTGTAGCTCTACGGAACGAACGCGAACCATGCCGGCGATGCTTGCGATATACATCTTCGATAGCATCTAGTGTTGTCGACATATTTTGCTCGCTCATTCTGGACACGACGGGATGAGACAAGAACGACATGTATTCGCGGACTCGGCTTACCGGTTGATCAAGCCTTTGAGCTGACGGGTGAGCTTTGTGATATCTTCTCCTTCGCTTTCTCCGGATTCCTTCCTCAGCCCAGGGGGGATGTATCGTACTGTAGGTGTGTTGTCACCGTTGTACTGACCTGCGACGCGATGTATACGCGATGGTCGCGTCTCGTGCTGTTCGATGTCCGTATCCTCGGGAACCTGATCATCCTGGGGCAGCTGGTCGTCGCCCAGGCCAAAACCAACCCATTCGTCGTTACCGTCCAATTCTTGAGCTTTGGCTTGGTCGTCATCCTTGTCGCTTGTCGGGCCACTTCCAGTGGGGTTGTCCGACGCTTCGCCCGCCTCGGAAGACTCTTCGTCATCAGGCATATGCCGCGTGTCCTCGTCCTCTGAAGAGTCTCGATCCGAATGGGCGTCAGAGTGACCAGGCACATCCAAGAGGGAGACTTCGAGCGTATTGGCAAAGTCGAGTAAATCTGAGTGCACGTTTCAGCACATCTGTGTCCACGCCCCAGGTATATGCATGTACCCACCATCGAGCCCGTCGGCCTCGTTGCCCTTTCTGTGCTTGGCCCCATTCGAGTATCCCAGCTTGGCCTCTAGATACGCGATATATGCGTCTTCTTCCGCCTCTTCCCGAGTCTGAGGAACGCGGGTTGCAAGCGCTGGAGCCTCACGAGTCGACCGCGAAACAAGCTTCTCGAGCGCCGTCCGTTTCGACGTGGACGTAGATTTTGTCGATGTGCGCGCGGTAGTAGGCTCTGGGGGACCGCGCGCCCGCGTCTTTTGGTCGTCTTTCGATTTCAAAGGCAGACTCGCGCTCCCGACGTCGTCCACGACATGGACCGTCTTTCTGCGTTTAGGCGTAGGCACGTCGACGTGCGCCGCCTCGGTCTTGCGCGTCGAGGCGACGACAGGTCTGGTCGATGAGAAATGGAAATGGTCTGCCCTGCGTTTTTTGCGATCGAGTCTCTCTTGCTTCCGGGCGTCCTTGCGAGACGAAGGGGCGTTGTTGCCCTTGCGGCGATGGAGGCATCCTTGGCCGAGCCTCTGGATGAGTCGGGTGGTGGGTGGGATCAAAGGACTGTAGACACACCAGAGTCGTCGCGGTCGATGTGTTCCAAGATGGATTTAGGCAGGGCGGGGCCTTGGGGACGCTTTTTCGTGCTCATGTGTTGTTGAGTCAGATTATGCACGACACGCCTCCAAAAAAAGCAGTAGTGGCCTCTACAGCAACAACGAAGCACACATAAAACCAGTTTCGGATCGTGACCAGTTTGAGCAATCCACGTCTTTACCTCGTGGTCATAGCTTGTCAGTGCCCTGCTTTTCGTTGCACGCGTACACCACGCGCACGCGCTTGACACTCAGCCGCTTAGCTGGCAGGGGTAGGGTTTCGGGTCCACTCCGTACACCTCCTGTGCACGCACGCGAGCCTCGAGGCGGTCAGAGCCATCTGGAACTACCTCTGCCGGCAAGTTCGGTCCGCTCTCCGCAGAGCCTCGTCTTCTGATAGGCCCCTCTCGTCATACGCTGTGCGAATGCTGAACACTTTTCCAAAAACTTATCGCGAACAGGCACACTGTTTGAACATTCCCGAGTGGTATAGTGGGGCCCCGAGTACGCAATGGTGATGAACCTAGTACTACCCGACGAAAAAAAATCCAATAAGTAACCAATGATAGGGATTTGCATGATGGAAGGTCCGTGGCGTGATAAAGTACAATGATAGTCAAAACAAATGAGAGATAGCGATGTGACAGGCTTTGAACGCAGCTGCTTCTTTCGGGGCGCGACGGACTACCGTTGATCGAGCATGTCCACCGCCGACTCCAGGATCACTTTCGGTCGAAGCAGCAATCGCCGCTCAATATTCTCCTCCTGCGATTCCAAGGGTTCCGCAGTCGCTTTGCGTGTCGAGCATCGAAGACCCAACTCGGTCGTGCAAAGCACCGCACCTCTGGGCGTCCCATAGTCCTCGAATGCGTCCACCATCTCCTGACCGTCAAACGCTCGACCGCTATCTGCTCCGATGACCTCAAAGTTAGTCGACATGATCTCCTCTTTGGTGATCTGCGCTATCCTGCAAGCGGATTTGGAAATACGCTGGACTTGGGATCCGAAGCGGGTGCGGAAGGCATCGCGAGACGCCGGGACGGACTGGGGACTGGTGCTCCCGCAGATGAGAAAGAGGTCGAACGACCAACGGAAGATCGTTTCCGTCATTTCGTTGATGGCGTAGTCGCCCAACTCGGGGTGGAGTTCGTGGATGTGCTTGTGGGCCAATGCTCTCCACCGAGATGAGGTAGGCTGTGGCTCTAAAGGTGGAGCGCCATATCAGTTACGTCAGGGGTGGAGCGGGCCGGTGAGAATGAAACTACGCACCTGACTGGAACATGTGGGTATAGAGCTGAGTCAGCGTAATGTTGGCCTTGGATTGGTAACCGATGCAGAACGATGAGAGGGCCCGAGATATGCAGTACGAGATACAGCCCTGCAAAGCTATCTGCACGAGCATCGGATCCTGGGAATGGTCGCGGGTGAAGAGGGTGCGTGTGAGAGATTGGCCCAACCGCAAGGAGACGTCGTTTTGGGTCTGGGATATCTTGGGCTGAGTGGGGCGCGGCTTTGCAAAGGTGCAGAGCTCGACGGCGGAGGCGGCGAATTGGAGGATCTCGGAATTGAGGTCCTGGACCGCCTGGATGACCTGCGAACCCGACCACAGGTCGGTCTTGGTGAGAAAAGTCTCCATGCTCTTTGCCTGTGCACGCTCCTCTTCCGAGACGGTGGACATGTTGTCGGAGGGGATATCACTGGGACGGCGCTGACTGCCGCTGGCATGGGAGGCGGTCTCGACGTCGTGGTGGTCAGACCAGTCTGCGCTGAGCCGGATCTGCTGGGAGAGGAGTGACTGGGAAGAGTTGGATCGGTGGCGGAATATGTCTTGGCTGCGCCGTCGGTCGAGGGCCCTGGAGGGCGGGCGCTCCTTGGAATGGCGGTCGGCTACGAGTTTATCCCTCTCCTTTCTGAGGGTCTCGACCTCGTGCTCTCGCGTTCTGAGCATCTCTCTGGTGTCCTTGAGGGACCTCTCGAGCAGCTTGCATCGTTCTTCTAGTCGGGCGAGTTCGACCTGGGAGCGATGGAGTTCGGACTTGGCGGTGTCGTGTTCGCGTCGCATGGTGTAGAGAGTGCAGGCTGCAGCGGAGGCACCGATGGAACGACAAGGACATGCACGGGGACAGTGAGTGCGCTTGGCGGCATGCAACTTGCCACGGAGGTCAGCGCACTCCTTCTGGAGTCTGTCTACGGGGTCAGGGACGGGGGAGAGGTCGCGGGGGGTGAGGGGGATGTGGTCGTGGTCGGAGTCGGAGTCGTCTGTGGGGACGGTGCGGGGAGCGGGGCTGCGAAGGGCAAAGAACTCGACTGTGGTTTCGTAGAGGTCTCTGAGATGGAAGTTAGCGACAGGGAGCATTGCGGCAGCCTGGAGGACGGATAAAAGCAGACACCGAGATAATCACTGATTAGAAACGATGGCCGTTAGCGAGGCTGGGGAGATTTAAGGGCCCCTCGAGCGAGCTTGCGCGTCCCTGCCCAAAAAGAAGCTGCCTCGAGGCCGCCGCGTTGACCCACCTTTTTTTGTATTCCTCCGATCCTCTTCCGCCCGGGTCATCGGGTAATCCATCATATGCTCGATCTACCATGAAGCCTGCCTCTGACATGCGCAAGCCCTATAGCGGGCCCTCGCGCGCCCTCGTTATCGCCCTCGACGTGGGCACCACCTTTAGCGGCGTATCCTACGCCATCCTCGAACCCGGAGAGATACCCAAAATCCATGGCGTCACTCGGTATGTCCTCCTCCTCCTCTCCGTCTCATCTCTACCCATCGCCCAGGGCAGCTTTCCTGGCCAAGAGCACGTTGCAGGGAACAGCAAGATCCCTTCCATTCTCTACTACGATAGAGAGGGAAACGTCATGTACGCAGGCGCAGAGGCTGATAGCGCGTCGGTCACCTCACAGGCAGAGGACGAATGCTGGATCAAAGCAGAACTGTACGTCCCGTCTCGTCTCTCACGTCCCGTCCATCGACCTCTCGACGCAGGTTCAAGCTTCGTCTGAGGCCCAAGGCCATGAAACTCAACATGAACGGAATGCGGCTCAGCCCCCTTCCGCGCCACAAGTCCGCCGTCGACGTGTTCGGCGACTTTCTGCGCTACCTCTTTCGCTGCACCCGCAGCTTCATCATCGATACCCACGCAAACGGCAAAGCCTTGTGGCAGGCCATCGAACACTCCATCGAGTTCGTTCTCAGCCATCCAAACGGCTGGGAGGGCGCCCAGCAGACCAGGATGCGTCGTGCGGCCGTCTACGGTGGTTTGATCCCAGACACGGACGAAGGACGTGTCCGGATCCGATTCGTCACCGAGGGCGAAGCGAGCCTCCACGCGTGCGTCCAGAGCGGACTTGCCGCCGATGTGCTCTCCGTACGTCGCTCTGCCGTCCCCGAATGTTCCCGAATCCCTTCATTCCCTTTACCCTAGAATCCGTCCAGGCACGGCTTCCTAGTAGCCGACGCAGGCGGTGGCACGCTCGATATCAGTTCTTATGCGGTGCGGGGCACGAACCCGCTTGTCATCGAGGAAGTCGCGCCACCAGACTGTCAGTCCACCATGCTGTGAAGCGTCGTGCAATTTAACTATATCGGGTTTGACAGGTATATTCGCAGGATCCGTCTTCGTCAGTCGGAGGGCGAGAGAGTTCCTGGCCGGTATGGTGATCCATCTCAACTCTCCGACGAGTCTCACATCGCGTCAGAGAAACTCAGAAACTCCAGATATGGAACCGCCGACTCTATCGATCACATCACCAAACGATTTGATGAGACGACCAAACGATTGTTCCGTGACAAGAATGATATCCAATGGGTTCCCTTTGGTTCGCCACTCGACAAGGATGTCTCTGTAGGTATACGAGGTGGATCTCTCAAGCTCACGGGGTATGTCACATTCCTCTCACTCTAGGTTCTCGACTCACAACAACCTAGCGCGGAGGTAGCGGAGCTATTCGAGCCGTCCATCCAAGCTGCTATAGCGTCGATCAAGGCTCAGGTCGTGGCGTCCCAGGGTATGATCAAAGTAGGTGCTTCCACGTGTCGATTGGAGCGACGTGTCTTCATTTTCGGCAGTCCGTGTGGTTGGTGGGAGGATTCGCTGCTAGCCCATGGCTCTTTACCCAACTCCAAGAATCCCTTGCGCACATGAAGATCACCGTCAGCCGGCCTGACAATCAAACGTGAATATCCCCCATTGGCTCGCGCAGCTTGATTGATGGGCATGGTACTTAATAACTTCCCGTTTTAGGTCCAAGGCTGTAGCGGATGGGGCCCTTGGCTTCTACTGTGATCACCACGTCTCGGCTAGAGTGTCCAAGTTCATGTATGGCGTGGAATATCTGCGCGAGTTTGAGCCTAATGATCCTGAACACGTTGCGCGAAAGGAGAGACTCTGCGAGCTCCCTTCAGGGCCGAGACTTCTCCCAGACGCGTTTGATTGCATTCTCGCAAGAGTACGGCCTTCCATTCCGTCCCTTGCTCCCCCTATTCATTATCCGTCGTAGAGTGTGAAAGTGAAGGAATCGACCGTCTTCACACGCAAATATTGTACCGAATTGACGAACCTATCCACTCTCTCCGTGTTTGAAGTGGAGATATGGTGTTATCGCGGCGGTGATACGATTCCTCCGTGGATCCTTCGGCATCACGGTATACTCTATATGGATGTCGTCCTTCCTGCAGCTAACTTTGTCCCTTAGAGGAATACTCGACGCTCTGCGTCGTCCGCGCGGATCTATCACCGCTCAGCGGAAGCGCGGAACCAAAGTCGGGGCGCAACGGCAAGACTTACTGGACCATCGTCTTCAGCGTCGAGATCCATTTCGGTTTGACGGAGTTCAAAGCACGGATCAAATGGAACGACAACGTTCGTGTTCCCACCTACACCTCATGACGCCGCGTTAATTGGTCATTTCATCTTACAGGGCGTGATCAAGTAGTTGAGTGTTCCGAGTGCCACACGGCGATTTTCCCTTTGGGCTGACCCTTTTTTTCTTCTCACAAGCGGCCCTGCGTCCATCGTGTACAGCGAAAGCGGTCATCGTGCTGACGAAGACGAACCTGATACCTATTCTGAAGATGACTTTGGCCCCTCTCGCTCCGCATCGCGTGCCCCATCCCGCCCTACCTCTGTCGCTCCCTCTCGCACCCATTCTCAGGACTCTGTCGGCTCTGGGGCCAAGACCCCCCAGGGACAGGTATCAGCTCGACTCGATGCGGCGTTCATGGATGCGGTCAGTCGCAGTCGATCCGTCTCCACATCCCAATCAACCCAATCCCGTTCTCAGTCTTATCACCAGTCCCAACTGCAACCCCCGCAGCCACTGCAGCCCCAACCCCAACCGCCACCACCGTCGCAAGCACAAGCGCACGCGCACGCTCATGCCCATGCCCATGCCCATGCCCAGCAGCAGCAACAGTCCATCTACACGGAGCGCACCCGAGAAGTTGAGCGCGAGCGCACCGTCTCTAGTTCTGCCTCGCGTGCGTCGTCGTCTGTCACCCACGTCGAGCGTGACCGAAAGGCCTCTGTGGCGTCCAAGCTCTCGAGCTCGTACGCGTCGCAGTCGCGCCCGGAATCGGAGAGGGACAGGCGAGCTAGAGATGCCGCCGAGAGAGAGCGGGCGGCGATGGAGAGAGATAGGGCCGAGAGGGAGAGAGTGGTGGCTGAAAGAGAGAAGCTCGAGAGGGAGAGAGCTGAGCGCGAGCGCGAGAAGGCTGAGAGGGGGAGGGTCGAAAGAGAAAGGTTCGAAAGGGAGAGGATTGAGAGAGAGATTGCCGAGAGAGAGAGGGCCGAGCGGAAACAAGTCGAGAGAGAACAAGCCGAGAGGGAACAAGCTGAGAGAGAACAAGCCGAACGAGAACAAGCCGAGCGAGAGCGGATTGCTGCCGAAGAGGCAGCAGCAGCAGCAGCCGCTGCCGCCCGCCCAATCGTGCAAAAGAACAAAGGAAAAGGAAAGAAGAACACGAACAAACTATCGCCGGTCGATCTTGCCGACACGACGGTCGGTAAAAGTCCAGGACAGCTCGCTCAGGAGCTCAATTCCGTCTGGGGATCCCAATCTAAGGCCGCCACCCCCGCCGTGTCCCCCTTCCCATCCTCGGCGCGATCTGTGGGACCCACGACGCCCCGAAACGAATTCTCACTCGAAGCATCCAAATTCGAACCGACCGCGCCGGCCCTGGGCGAAACCCAAAGCATGTTCTACTCAGAAACGACTGCAGAGGAAACACAGGAATCGTTTAGCGTTTCTGCCGGGCTGACCCTAAACGTGCAGCACGCCCAAGACGTCGCCCAAGCTGAATATCCAGCTCCTGGACACACCCCTGCTGATACCGTCCCGCCCGAACAGCTCGTCGCCGAGATGGGCGCCACCACTGGCATGGTCGAATCGGCGATGGAACAGACGTTCGAGGCGTCTGCGACGCAAGAGATGTATGAGAGCGTCGAGGTCAACGAGACGACGACGGCTGCTGCTGCTTCCACGTTCGACACGTTTGACGCGTTCGGCACGGCGGACGAGTCCACCGCTCAAGGCGATGGCGCGCAATCGCTTGGTGAGTGGGGCAGGTGGGGAACGACCGCTACGACCGCTGCCACTACCGCCACGCAGACGTTGACCGAGTCGTTTTCGGGCACCAAGTCGAGCTTTTCGTCGCTTGGGTTCGGATCGAGTGCAGGCAAGGGCTTGGGAAAGGGTTCGAGTGCGGGCACGGACAAGGGGGTGGGGTTGGGGACTTGGTCGATGCCCTCTCCGCCGTCCTTGCCGAGTTTTGGCACCGGCATGGGCTCCGTCTTTGGCTTTGGCGGGGACGGAGACGGAGACGGGAACAGGCAGATCGAGCTCGGCGAGTTGGCGTTGGAGGGTACGGAGGGGGCGACCGGCGAGGAGGCTCAACAGCAGCAGTCACCGGAGGCAGTGGGTGGAGACGGGTGGACGGCGGAAGGTGCGGGTACGGCCGAGCCTGAGAGTGCGCCTGCCGAGGGAATGGGGGCGCCGGAACCCCAACCGGCCGCCACCGAGCCGCCTTCGGCGACGGAGCCGTCCACAACGGACAACCCGACCGATGCACCGGCAGAGGAAGAAGACAATGGGTTCGCGGCGTCGGGCAAAAAAGGCAAGAAGGCGAGGAAAAAGAAGAAGTAAGGGGTGGTGCGGGTGTGGCGTCGTCTGAGGACTCTGCGAATGGTGTTTTTTTGGTGTTGACGATACGAACGCGTCTTTGGTCTGTATTGGTTTCACTCTTGCTCTTGTCATCCACGCGAAACGTGATATCCATTTATTGAAACGAATCGTAAAAAAAAGAATGTCAATCGACGGGTCGTGAAATGGGTCATGAGTAACTAGATCGAAAACTATAGGATGGTGGGTATATCAAATAGACGAAATCCAAGTCCATAAACGGAGAGGCGAGGTATATAATGAATCCAATAGATATACAAAAAGTGCGCCTTCAGGATCGGCCAAGCCCTGTCACCGTACGATTGCTCACGCCCTGCTCGAAACTTCGCTTCCGAAGTCGACCGTTTTCAGCAGGAAGGGGGAGCCCCGCTTTCAGACTGAGCGCGCTCGCGTTCTTTTTACCATCAAGCGAGAACGCCACGTTGACGGACGGCATGCTCAATCGCCGGATCCAGCCTTTCGGCTTTTCGGGCCGGAGGAGAATAGGAGGCTCGGGCGGACGAAGGTCGCGAGGCGACGGGGGCGCGTCCGTCACCTTGTACTTGGCCACCGAGCACGTATCGCAGCCACAAAACGGAGCGTGGTCTTTCGGCGGCAACAGGGGCAAGCGCGCGGGTGAATGCGAGGTACTCGGATTTATCACCGACGGCGAGACGCCCGAACTGCTCGTCGTCGAAGGGACATTGACGTGCGTAACGCTCTGAGAACCGCGTTTGTGCTGGAACGGACTGGTCCTCGGCCCTTTGGGTCCGTCCGCGGTGGCGTTGCCCGGTTCGGGATAAGAGTTGAGGAATTGGAGCCGATCGCGTTCAAAGTCGCGGGTTCGCTGGTTGAGTTCGCGTTCGCGTTGTCGGAGCTCGTACTCTTTCTCTTTAAACTCAAGCTCAGCCAACTCTTCGATCCGTTGTTTGCGTCTCCGTAACTCGTTCTCATCGACAGGCAAATCACGTGCGGTCATGCGTGTAGGGGTATCTGGTGGGAAACGATCAACGACAGGGGATCCGGTTTGTCGTGGGGACATGGGTTCGTCGGTTGGTCGATATCGGGATGCAATCTCAGAAACGCTCATCGGTAACCGAGGGATATCTTTCGGTCCTTGTGACGGAGTTTCGACCTTGAGAGAAGAAACGTGAATAGACAGGGGGTAGAACAGAAGAGAATGACCAACCGCCCGGGTGTATTTACTGCGCAAGGCTGCCACATTGCCTCCCGCGCTATGAGTAGAATCTGCACGTTCAAGATTCTTCTTTGCAACATCGACGCTATGGCTTTTAAACACGCTTCTGCTACTGTCAGAGTGGACGCCAAATTCCTTCTCAGTCGAAGAATGTTCTACCCTCTTGAATGGCGACACCGGTCTGATGGGTTTATCAGAGGGAGGGGGCACCCGAGCGATCAAAGAAGGACGTCTTGGCTTCTTCGGGTCCCCTCCTGCCGCTATCGGCTTGATAGCTCCCTTATCCTCGGGCG
>JBBPLO010001276.1:0-11281 GCA_038089835.1 Retiboletus flavoniger | reverse complement strand
GACCGGTGAAGTCTGGTTCTTCGTCGTCCAGCTCATCAACATCTTCTCCTGCCAGCTTGTCCAGGTCATCGTCATCTAGACCAGTTAGCTCAGTGACAGGTATAGTAGAAGAGAAATGGGAATAGTAGGGAGCGAGATGAAAGGCAGCATATTGCAGTTTGGAGACTGCCCGTCCAACTCAGCCAGGATGTATGACCCACTGGCAGTCCAGCGAAGGACTACCATTGGACCTAGGTATCTAGGCTTCATCTTCCAGTTGAGTTCCTTTTTGATGCAGGTGTTGCAAACTAAGACCAGACTCCCAGACTGGAAGTCAAAGTCCTTGATTCGGTTCTTGAAAGTGGTCTCAAAATGTTTGATAGACTTGAACTGAGCCTTGAGGACACGCTTGCAAATAGACTCCAAATCCTTCTGATGCTTTTGGAGCTGACAAGCTCACCATGCAATCAGGCCAGATGGAGATAGTGGGTCAGTATCTGGTGGGGGAACAAGGAACATAGCTTCAGAGAGGTCAAATGGAAAGAGTGGCTTTATGCTGTGAACCATAAAACACAGAGACAAATCGGTAGACCAGAGTATAGTAACCCGCTCAGCCCAAAAGACTGAGTGAGTGGCAACATGCCAGTGTAACTCCCCCCCTTGGGAAGTTTTAATGATGGCCTCCCAGACATTGTAATAATGCCATTCGACCAGACCATTGGCTTGGAAGTTATAGAGGGAGATGTGGATGTGTTGAATGCCATATCAGTTGGCAAGGAAATCTAGGGCTTGAACAAAAGCGGGGCTGTTGTCAGTAACAATTTCAGATAGTGGACCCCACCAGCAAAGGAGGTCTTCAAATATGAAAGATGTGAGAGTGGAGGTGTTCTCAGAGCAGAGCATATGCTACTCCAGGTATGAGGTCAATGCACACTGGGCCTGGACAATGTAATGATAACTGCCAGACCAGGACATAAGCATTGTGTCAAGATGAGCCTTACGGAACAGGCCACCTACAACTGGTATGGTTGGGGGAATATGAAAACAGTTGGTTTGTTGGATTTGGCACTCATAACAAGTGCAAAGAAACCATTTGACATCATTGACCAGCATCGGCCACCAGAAGTGGAGTAGGAGCCAGGTATGGACTGTAAAGACATCTTTGTGCCTGAGGTCATCGTGAGCCTCCTTAATAAGTCTGTACTGGTGGTGCTCCAGTACAACCAACTGATGATGACTGTGTGGTTCTTGATGCCATAGGGAGCTGTGCAGGATAAAGAATTTGGTGGTGGAGTTGACAAATGTTTGGAATTCTGTGTCGGAAAGGTCAGTGAGGCATTCACAGGTCTCGAGGAACCTGTGAATCAACTGAATGTGTGATTCTCTAGTGATGGCCTTTGAAGACCAGGGGATGGTAGGAGAGTCCAGAATAGAGTCTGGCTGTGAAACAGAGGAAGAGAAAACAGATGTGCAGGTAGAAGGAAATGGCAGCACCGAAGGCACTGGTGAGATAACATAGTCTGAAGAGAGTAAGTGCAAAGAGGCATGGTACAGTGTCCGCAGAGCAGTGCGTGCAATGACAGGAGCAGCAGTAAAGGGGAATATGTGATCATTAAGTAAAGTTATGGAGAAAGAGTAAGAATAATCCAACCAACCCTCAATGTCATTGTCCTCAGGTGGGTCCTCATCAGAATAAGGGTGCCAGGAGAGACCATTGGGGCCAGTATGCTTTTCGGCCAGAATATGATGAAGTTCGAAATGGAATAAGAGAATGCTGGTGATCCACTGGTTAATGGTCATGTTCGGCTGAAGGTCCAGGTTGTTAATCATACCCTTAATGTACTTTGCATCCATTTCAATGATGAGATTGGTAACACTGAAAATGAAAACACAGACTGCCTGGAGTGTCCAGAACAGATCATACAGCTCAAGCTTAGCCTGGAAATACTGGCTTTCGATGCTCATCAAGCTGATAGAACAAAAACAGTTTGGATAGCATTTCCCATCCTCACCTTGCTGTGAAAGAATAAAACCAATAGCAATCATGGAAGTATCAATGGCTAAAATGACCTCCTGACCCAACTCATAGTTGAGCTGGTGGAGCACTGGGGACTTAATGATCTTATCCTTCAGATGATTCATAGCATCACATTGGGCATCACCCCATTCGAAAGGAACACTCTTCTGGGTCAGATTAACCAATGGCCAGGAGATAGTGGTGAAGTCTCAGATGAAAATACAAATGACTCTGCAGGTCCTGAGGAACCCATGGACTTGCATCAAGTTCTCGCACTCTGGCCAGTCCTGGATTTTTTGGACCTTGGCCTTGTGTGGTACTTGACTGTCAAAGGTGCACTTGTGTCCAACAATAGTGGCATCCGGAGTGGCGAGGATGAACTTCTTGGTGGAGACTGTAGCTCCAACATTTTGCAGGTGCTGAAGGATGTGGTGAACAACTTGTAGATGTTCCCATATGAATCTCTGGATACTGGAGTTGGTGGAGATGGTTTCATAGTTGCCATCCAGAGTTTGATAGTGAGTAGTGCCAGACTTGACCAGTAGGTTGTCGACAAATGGCATAGTGTGATGGGGAATTTCATCCTGTAAAATGAAGGCCATATTGGCCTGATAGATCTGGACAGCATTAGTATGATCCATTGGGAGAGTAGTGAGACAATGAGGTCTGAGCGGACTGTTGAACGTAGTTATGTCCCAGGAGTCAATGTGCAGCAGGCACTGGTCATAGCCTGTGAACAGGTCCATCATACCATAGACCGCATACCTGCCAAACGACTTGGCCAGGTGTTCAACAAAGGGGGGAACAGAAGAGTCCCAGATGGTGATGGCATTTAGTGGTTGGAGGTCATGGAGAAGGCAGAGAGTCTTGCCATCCTGCTTGAGCACACAGAACCAGCAAGACTGGTAAGCAGCAGCAGATGGTTTGTAGACTCTGGAGGTGATCCAGTCTTTGATGATTTGAATTGCCTGATCCCATGAGGATGGCAGTATAGGAATGTTGCAGAGTATCCAGGGTGTATGAGGGACCTTTGGGATCTTGACTGGTGGGAAGTACCATTCATCTAAGTGACCTCACTCAGTTGGAATCCAAGCAAAGGCCAGCTCATGGTTTTGGACTAACCATCAGACCAACTTAAGCTCCTTGGGCCACAGCCATTTGGCTGGGTTGAGGTCAAGTGTGTCAGCGTGTTCCTGTGTGAATTGAGTTCCCAGCATGAAGTCTGGGGGGTTAGCAGGTAATGGAATGAGACCAGCAAGAGGATCGTCCAGTAACTGGTGCAGAACATGGTACTTCTCCTCGAGAGGAGCCATGACTGACCAGACCTTTTTAGTGACCGGCTTGTAAGCCAGCGAATGGGAAACAGGATTGAAGGTATATAGAGAGGAAAGTGCAAGAATATGCAACAAAGACAGAGTGGACTGGGTAGATGACAAGAAATCATAGAAAGATGAAGGAGCAGTGGCAGGTAAGTCCAAATATGAAATGTGGAAACAAGACTGGGGTGGGGGTGCAAATGGAGTGTATGAGGTGGACGAATAGAAAAATGAATTGCAAGGTCCATCAGTGTCTGCAAGACCCATCTCAATGACAGACTTGTGATTAGCACAGAACAGACCACATCAGCAGTGTGGACATCCTTCGGTCCAAGTGTGCATTGGCAGTTTGTATACTTTGCCCAAGTTAGGGTCTCAGAGCATGATAGTCTGTGCACTGTCAGGGAAATTGTCACTGGATGCACTCATAAGACAATGAAAAGGTCGGCTGAGTAATAAGTCAAAGTTAGTCCTAGGGACTACTTGGACCTGGAGACAAACCTTGCCAGCTCTGAAGTCCAGGCAAAGGTTCTTGATGACACTGATGGTCAACTTGGTGCTAGCGTTAGCATTTGACATTGTCATAACATGGTCCAACCAGACCGGAAGACTGAGGTCCATCCATACCCATTTAGGCATGGCAATGATCTCTGAACTGGTGTCTAAGACCACAGTGATGGTGTGTCCAGTACTGAGTACCTTTGTGTCAAGTGACTGTAATGGAATGCTGTGATGCACTACAATGAGGCTGTCATCGTTCTGGTGAATGTGGTCCCCAAATTCATGCTCCACAGCACCAGGGTCATGTTACGCTGGGCTATGGAATACCAGCGGGGACTCAAAGTGAGTTCTAGTAGGTCTGAAGATGAAGGAGGATACTCGGGTGTTCCAACAGAAGTCTTCGGAGACACGCGTTCAAGGGGGATCCCTTAGAATGGAAACAGCGCTCAAATGGCCTGTAGGTTGGACTTCAAGGGGGTTCCTTAAGTCCGGGACGAAGTACAAGGTGGAGACCTAGGGAGGACCCGTAGTCTCAGTGTGTGGATTACTGACCACGACGAGAGGAGCGAGGAGTGGACTTAGAACTCGTAAGATTGAGTAGACTAAGCTAGGGAAGGAGTATAGGGCGGAGAGTGCGATAAGTACAAATACCAAGGTATTAGGTAAGGGCTTCTAGTAAGCCCGAGATAAGGAGTGAGTCATCTGCAGTAGATAAGGATGAGTCACGACGAGTCAGTTCTAATAATACAGCGGTTCCAGGATAAGATGGAATGGAAGGAACCGGGGAAGCGGAGCTCAAGGCATAAGTGGAACTCCTAAGTCCGAGATACGAGATAGGGAGGAGCAAGGACTTAGCTAAGTAAAAGAAAAGGATGAAGCAAAGTAAAAGAAAAGGATAAAACAAAGGGCGATCCACTGTGGATCGTAACATTACCCCTGTGCTAGGGGTGAGACCCCGTCGAACCTTACTCAAAGGTTGAGGTATCTGGCACCTGGAGAGCCCGTCATGTTAGTGTAAGCAATGTCATTGAAGATGTCATCGACATCATCGTCGCCGTAATTATGGACCTTGATCAGGGAACGGCAGCGGCAAGGTCGGCGGTAGTGAGGACGCGGTGGAGGTGTGGGACACGGGGGAGGAGACGGGCGAGTCCGACAGTTACGAGTTTGCTCGGGTGAGCAGCTGCCTTGGGAGGAGCCAGAGGACAACGAGAAATGGGGCAGGGGAGGAGGCCGACGGAGGGGGCAGGCTTGTTGGGAGTGGCCCAGGGCAAACTGGAGACAGAGCAGGCACTGGTAGACTTGGCAATCGGCCCGAAAGTGGCCAAGGCAGTGGCAATGGAAACATGCCTGATGGTACCTGGGATGGGTCTCAGGGAGGGGAGTCATCCCGTCATTGCCAGTCCAGAAGGCTTCAGCTCGGGCTAAGAAGTCTAGTTCGGCCAGGTCGAGGGGGGAAGTGGAGGCGGATGGAGTGGAGTTGGCTCGGCAAGCCTGACAGGCAGCATGTTCTTTCAGGTACCTGTCGAGGTCCTGGAAGAATTCTAGTGCTCCAAGCTGGTAGGCTAGGAGGAGGGTGATGGCGCGGGCGTCTCAGTATATGGATTGGAGGATGGTGTGGAGGCAGGCGCACTGCACGTCTGTGGGATTGGGGGGAATAAGGCCAAGTCTGGCGACTTGTAGATATAACTTGGAGACGAGCTCCAAAGGGGAAGCGTCCTCGATGAAGGACTGCAGAGGGACGAGGAGGTGGGAGTCGGTTAGGGCTGACGCAAGCTCCTGAAGGTTGTCACAGGAGGGGTAGTCTTCACGCAGATGATGCGCATTGATGGGGACGTCGACGCTTAGAATAGGCATCGGTATAATGGTGGCGAGCAAGACAGGAGGGAGCTCGGGGAAGCGATCGCCCCAGCATGGGAGATCAGCGGCAGGGGATCCCCAGCCAGGGGAGGGTGCATGGGAGGACGACATTAACGGGTCGTATACGGTGGATGCATGAGAAGCTATAGTAGGGAAGTCTATAGGTAAGGCGTCGGCAAGGACGATGTTGTCTTTGTCAGTTAAGAGAGACGACTGAAGAGGGGAAGAACAGAGGGACGATACTGTAGTGATAGAGGACATGTTTAGGCGGTTTTGTTTTTGTATGTGCTATGAGAGTGAGAGAGAGAACTAAAGGAAAAAGGTGTGGGGGTGTGCCTTCTTATAGGCAAGGAGGGTGGCCCGTGCGTTTTTGAGATTCTTTTCGGGAAGCCAGGAGTCATCATTGGTGGAGTATCCTTTCCACCGGACAAGATAGTGGCGCTTATCCAAAGCTCCACAGTGATGTATAATCTTCTCAATTTCATACTCCGCTTGTCTGCCGATGAGTTCCAGCGGGTTCTTTTTGAAATGGGGGCCATAGACAGCATTTTGCTGATAGGGCGATAAGAGGGAGGCGTGGAACGTGGGGTGGAGCTTCCACGTTTTTGGGAGGGCTAGGTGATAGGAGACGGGAGATAAGACATCAGTGATAACGATGGGTCCTTCTCTTTTGGGAGAAAACTTGGGATTGGCTAGTTCCCAGCGGAGGTTTCGAGCCTCAAGCCATACCTTATCTCCCTTGTTGAAAGGGGTGAAGGGGCGTTTGTTTCTGCTAGCCATTACCTGGCGAGCCAATTCGTGGGAAGCTAGGGCTTCGTTTCGGGCGGAGGACAGTTCTTTAAGTCGGGTTTCGACGGCGGGGACGTTGGAGGATGGGACTAGAGTGGGTAAGGGGTTAGGTTCGTATCCCATGAGAAGGAAGAACGGGGATTTGTTAGTAACTGAATGAGGGCGGTGGTTGTGGGTGAATTCGGCTAGGGAGATTTTGTTGGCCCAGGACATGGGGTCATCTCCGCAGAAAATGCGGAGGTAGGTTTCTACCTCTTGGTTGACTCTCTCAGTTTCTCCATTGGTTTGGGGGTGGAAGGCAGTGGAGAGGGTGAGCTTATAGTTGAGGATTCGTCCGAGTTCCTTAGAGAATGCTAATGCAAATTGGGGACTGCAGTCAGAGATGATTTTGTCCGGTAGTCCGTACCAGGAGTAGACCTTGTGGGCAAATAGGGTGGCAATCCCATCTGCGGTTACCGTTTTCTTAGTAGGGCAAAGAATTACCCCCTTTGTAAGGCTGTGGTTGACCACAACCAGGAGACTATCAAATCCGTTGGAGATGGGAAGATCCGTGATCAGATCGCAGGAGATCTGTTGGAAGGGACGAGTACAAGAGGAGCGGATGGGGACAAGTGGGGGTGTCATAGGGTGTGTATTGGTTTTGTTTTGCTGGCATACAGTGCAGCCGGAGACGTAGTTTCGGACATGGGTGGCGAGGCCTGGCCACCAGCATTCAGCAGCAACGAGTTGTCGAGTTTTGAGGTAGCCAGGGTGGCCAGCGGTGGGGTGGTCATGGTGTTTAGCCAGGACTGCTTGGCAGGAGTTAGGGGGGACGTAGAGGTGTCCATTGAAGGTGAGGGCGCCATTGACAGATTGCCAGGGGGAGAAGCATGTGCGGAAGGATGAGGGGAGAGGTGCGGAGAGGGATTGGATGGCCTGGAGGGCCGTGGGGTCGATGGTGCATTCCTCAAAGATCTGTTTGGTGAGGAGTGTGTCGATCGAGGCGATGAAGGTGGTTTCGGGGAGGACGGTGATAGCAGAGTTGTCGGCGTCTTTGGAATCATGGTCCAGACGGCGGGAAAGGGCATCAGAGCCAGCGAGTTGGGAAGCGGGGGTGTAGGAGAATTCTAGGTCATAGTCGGCAAGGTCAAGGAGCCAGCATGCTTGGCGCCAGTTAAGGTCCTGAGGTTTGCGGAAATACGTGAGGTTTCAGTGGTCAGTGAAGACCTTGACTGGGAAGGGGGTGCTGCGGAGGTAGTGATACCAGGCGGAGAGGGCTCTCATGACAGCGAGGAGTTCGCGGTCGTGGATGTTGTAGTTGCGTTCAGCGGGGTTGAACGATTGCGAGATAAAGGAACAGGGTTTCCATTCTCCGTTGGGGTCGAGTTGTTGGAGGATGGCCCCAGAGGCAAACTTAGATGCGTCCATGGCTATGGCAAATTGAGCGCCGGTGTTGGGGAGTTGGAGGACAGGCCGGGACTGAAAGGCGGTTTTCAAGGCGTCGAATGCCTCCTGGCACGTGGGGGACCATTCCCACGGTTGGTTCTTTTTGGTTAGGTCGATCAGGGGTCGGGCGGTGGTTGAGTAGCTCTCAATGAAGCGTCTGTAGAAGTTAGCGAATCCGAGGAAGGAGTGGACTTGTTTTACGGTGGTGGGAATAGGCCACTTAGAAATACCTTTGAGTTTGATGGGGTCCATGGCGATGTGCCCTGGTTTAACGATGAGGCCGAGGTATTCTACCTCGTTGGTGGCGAACTTGCATTTCTCGAGTTTGAGATGGAGGTCGAGCTCCATCATTCGTTGTAGGACGCGGCGGGTCCTGTCGGTGTGAGTCTTTTTGTCAGGGGAGAAAATGAGGAGGTCATCCATGTAGATGACAAGCCATCCTTCAGCAATTAAATCTCCAAAGGAGTCATTCATGAAGTGTTGGAACATGGCGGGGGAGTTGGTGAGTCCAAAGTACATCACGTTGGGTTCGAAGAGATCCCGATGGGTGACGAAGGTGGCTTTCCAGCAGTCTTCTGGGGAGATTTGGATGTTATTGTACCCCCATCGGACATTGAACTTAGTGAACTTGTGGGCGTCCTTGAGTTTATTGATGAGTTCAGAGATGAGGGGAAGGGGGTAAGCGTCGCGGACGGTTGCCTCGTTGAGCTTATGGTAGTCTTGGCAGGGACGTAGTCCGCCATCTTTCTTGTGAACAAAGAAGAAGGGGGACGCCTGGGGGGATTTGGACGGGGAGATCTTTCCGGCGGCGAGGTTTTCATTGAGGAACTTGTCAGCGGCAGTTCTTTCTTCCAGGGAGAGTGGGTAGATCTTCCTGATGGAGGGGGTGAAGTCAGGTTTTAAGGAAATCTTATGGTCATAAGGTCGGGATGGGGGTAGATGGTTGGTGGTCTCTTGGGAGAAGACTGTTTTGAATTCCTTGTATTCGGGAGGTAGTGACACTTTTGAGGCTGCGAGGGCTTCTTCCTTAGCGAGTTCGGTGGCCTTGGTAATCTTGGCTATCTGCGAAGTGCGAAGAAATCTGGATCCACATCGGATGATCCGGAAAACAGACCGGTTTCGGATGGCGATGTTCAGGTACCTTTCCTCCACTTCTCGATTGAGGTAATTGTGGAGATGGTCATGGGAAATGGTGTTGACAGGAATGGAGTCGGGTTCGTGCGTGGGGAAGGTGTAGACCTTGTTGTGTTGTTCAAGGTCTTTCTTGTGTTTGCGGTGGAGGAGGGTGGACTGGTCGATGGACTCGTCCAAGGTTAGAGTCCTGGTGACCCAGTCGATTTTTGGGTTGGCGGTGTGAAGCCAGGGAAGTCCGAGTATGAGATTGTCTCGGCCGAGGTGCATTATGTGAAAAAGGACTTTTTGGGCAAGTCCTTCGATGTCCAAGAATAGGGAGCACGTGTGGGTGATCTTCCCTCAGCGGTTGGTGGTTCCATCAGCATTTTTGACGAGGATGGGGGTGGCAAGTTTGGTGAGCGGAAGTTTGTGTTTGGCTATGAAGGCATAGTCAACACAGGAGATACTGGCACCGCTATCGACGAGTGCTCTTGTTTCGACAGTTTTCATGGTGTACAAGGGACAAATGACTCGAACCGGAATGACCATAGATTTAGTCATCACCTTTACAAGTACAGAAGATATGTAGGAAGGGGCTAACGTTGAGGTAGGCTTCCTGTCTAAAAATCCTGAAGGAATATGGCCTTTACCGATTCCTCATCTTCTTCGTTGTCTTCAATTTCTTGAAGCCGGAGAATTTCTTCTTCGTCGGTCACCTCTGCCACCTTCTTGGTCAGTGGGCGAGGTGCCTTCGGGGTCTGTGGGGAGAAAGCCAGGCAGTTCCAGGAGGAGTGGCCACTTTGGCGGCATCTGAAGCAGAGGTTGTTTTTGATGCACCTTTGCTTCTCTTCGGGGGTCATTTTGGAGATGGTTCTGACAACATCAACGTCCATAGTGTTGGGATCGATTTGGGTTTTGGGGGTGAAGGTGATGTCCTTTGCCCGAGAAGCTCCGGACCTAGAGGCGACTTCGTGGGCACGGTTCCACATGTTGTCGAAGTGCATGGCCTTCGAGTACCAGTCGGTGATGGTGGTGGGGGGTGTTTCCATCGCATAGATTTTGTACATGATGGAGGAGGGTAGGCCTGCTGCGAAGTAGGTGATAAGGACATTGTCGTCTGTTATTTGGGTGACGGCAACTTTGCTGTGGAAGGTGGCAATGTAGTTGAGGAGGGTTGGGGAGAACCCGTCTTTCTTCTTCTGCATGTGAGTGGTAGAGAGCCATGTGATGGTGTTTCCGATGGAGTCCTGGTGCTTGAAGGCGGCCAGGAATTCAGTAGTGAAGGTGGTGACAGTGCCTAGGTTGACGATTCCGGAAGAGAAGCATTTCTGCCAGAAGGTTGCTGCCCAAATGGCGGCGGATCCCTTGGTCATATGAGAAAACACGAATGCAATCTTTTTGGTGTTGGTGTCATACACGTCGGCATTGACGAGGAGGTAGAACTGAACAGTGTTGAACCACTGTTCGGACTTATCATAGTTCCCATCGAAGGGCTCGGGGGCTCCAAGACGGAGTTCCTTTGAAGACATTGTTGCTGGGGGCGAAGGTAAGGGCGCGATGGTGGGACACGTTCGAGATAGGGGGAAGCCTGTGAGGGCGGGCGGCTTAGAAGGTCTGGTAGGGAGAGACACACTTGGTTGCATGGCAATGGGAGTGGAAGTCTCAGGGGAAGGTACTCGCGGAATACTAAGGTGTTGGGCGAGTCCGTGGGCAAGGTGGAGAGTTTCATCTTCCTCTTGGGTGGAGGGGGGGTTGATCTCGTGATCCGAGTGTTCGAGGGATGAGGGGGATGAGGGTTTGGGGGAGGACTGGCCTGGTTCAGGTGTACCTCGGGGTAGGAACCAGTGGGAGCTAATGGTGACGCAGTGCCCAGGGAATTACCCCGTGCAGGCTGATCACGGGAAGGGGATGCGCGGTTGTCCAGGGAATCACCCCGTGCAGACTGAAGGTGGGAGCGGGTAGAGGGAGCAACCTGAAAGTCATCTGTAGGAGCTAGCTTAGTCATTTGTTATGCTGGGCTACGGAATACCAGCGGGGACTCAAAGTGAGTTCTAGTGGGTGTGAAGACGAAGGAGGATACTCGGGTGTTCCAACAGAAGTCTTCAGAGACACGCGTTCAAGGAGGATCCCTTAGAACGGAAACAGCGCTCAAACGGCCTGTAGGTTGGACTTCAAGGGGGTTCCTTAAGTCCGGGACGAAGTACAAGGTGGAGACCTAGGGAGGACCCGTAGTCTCAGTGTGTGGATTACTGACCACGACGAGAGGAGCGAGGAGTGGACT
>JBBPLO010001275.1:0-11284 GCA_038089835.1 Retiboletus flavoniger | reverse complement strand
GATATAAACTTGGACATATGGCACTCATGTCTGAGTCATGGCCCAAATGAGCAACTTGTTCAAATTACGACCACTATGTAGTTGTTTTACCAAGTTCGAATTCCTTGAAAAGCTTCTCGATAGCTAGTAGTATTACAGGGCTTGCCTTTGACCTACATCAGCCTGCTTCCGTCGGCCGGAACCAACTTGGCATCGAGAACTTCTATCCATCGGATTGTTCACGAAACGCAAGTCCACAACAATGCTTACACTAGTCCCTCGGAAGAACATCAAGTACCGTTGGTGAATCGCACCCGCTGGCGTTGGATGCGGTTGTATGCAGTCCGTCGGCGTCGGCAGGCCAATCACGTTGATAGCCTCCATGATTGGACATAGCGAACGCCTTTATCGTGGATATCAAATCCAAATGAGCAACTTGTTCAAATCACGATCACTATGTAGTCGTTTTACCAACTTCGAATTCCTTGAAAAGCTTCTCGAGAGCGTTACAGGGCTCGCCTTCGACTTACATCAGCCTGCTTCCGTCGGCCGGAACCAACTTGACATCGAGAACTTCTATCCATCGGATTGTTCGTGAAGCGCAAATCCAGAACAATGCTTACGCTAGTCCCTCGGAAGAACATTAAATACCGTTGGTGAATTCCACCCGCTGGCGTTGGAAATGGTTGTATGCAGTCCGTCGGCGTCGGCAGGTCAACCACGTTGACAGCCTCCATGATTGGACATAGCGAACGCCTGTATCATGGATGTCAGACCGGCGACCGGGTAATGAGCTACCCCGTTTGAATCAGGATACTCGTATTGAAGTCTTCGAACTCTTAACTCTCGAAGCTCACCCTGTGAGTAGTCAGGATGTGTATGCGAGGAGGGGGTGATTCAACACGGTGGCCTCCCAGATGTCGATTCACCCTCGACGTATCTGATAATCGAGTGCCCCGATCCAGCGTTCAGTCATGCCATGGCTCCTTCCGTCGGATGTGAATCACGTTCGTAGATCAGGCTGCCCTCGTTCCATCGGCTCGGATGCTTCTGTTTCATTTTGATCTTCGCCGCCCATGCCATTAGAGGATCCGTCGGCGACGGTGCGGAGCATCCGTTGCCACTGGCATCCACCACAGGCGAAGCATGCATACCGTCGGGTGAGCGTATTGGGGATGGCCATGTGGTTAGCATCTCCGGGCTGACCGTCACTGCAGTGTGTTTACATGGAGGGTGACATACCAAACCCACCAATCATGAATCGGCGCTAACGTCGACGTTCTGCCGTATTTGGAGAAACCAGTTTCGGTTATCCCTGTAGATGCTACACAGTGGACGAGAAACAATGCACGATCACAGGTCGCGACTCGCAAATATTGAGGTCGGTGTGTGATATCCCAGTTTCTGGAGCATGGGCAGTCTCAGCTTCCTAAAGCATCGCGGCTAGCTAATTTCTCGCCTGTTGGTACATACTATCCTTGGCAGAGCTTCCGTTGGTTTCTGGATCTCCTCGATCTCATCCTTCGGAACCGTATATGCGGTACCGATGGAGTGTGGGTCTCACTTCAAGGTACTGGCCTTGTTCTACCCATTTCAGAGGTGAACAGATACATTTCACTCGTCGGGGACAAATACGTCGGATGCAGTGCGCGTCCTAGTCCAGAAGAGTTTCTATTGCTCTGTAGGAGGGTGAAAATATGCACAAGAATGTTGAACCTAAGGTTCTGGCGACACCTGAGCTTCCTGGAAGAGCAGTTCGTCTTCGTTCGGCCCAGTCAAATCAAGAAAAAGTACGTACAAGGGTAGCACATGTTGTGGTTTTTCATCGGACACGAGCGAAAAACCATGGCTAGCAAAGTTGAAATGAAATGCCGTCCTTCTGAGCACTGATAAGACGAGAACAACGTACAACCTTCTGTAGGCTTGCCATTCGTTCGTAAATGCCTCCGGTCTTTTTCCCCTCGCCAAGTACACCGACGGCCAACAAGATACGTTCGGTCAACGGCACAGCACCTATCCGCGCTCAGGCCGGGGTGGGTAGTCAGAATGCTAGTGTGTACGCAAGGATGGCCTGACTCAAGACAGTAGTGTCGCAGATGTCGATAGCGGCGCCTGCACCCTCTGACAGTCCATTGTTGCCCTGTTTACCTTCATTCATTCACCTTCTTGGAATCCTTCAACCCGTCGGATGCGAATCTCGCTCGTGGACCAAGTCCTCGTTCCATCAGCTTGCGCGCTTGTCCCAGATTGGATCACCCACGCTCATGCAATATAACCAGCCATACATTTGGGGATCCCGTTGGCGTTGGCGACGGTAAGGTATATCCATTGCCATTGGCATTCACGAAGGCGAGCGTGAAACATGGATGCCGGGTTGGCATCTCGAAATGATCATCTGGTAAGTGTCTTCGAAATCAAGGCTCCACGTTACGCGCAATGCGGCACATTAAACTCACAAACGATTGATCAGCGTGAGCAATGTTCATCATGTTCTACATGACATACGCAGTACGAGAAATAAAACGCAATCAACTAGACCCGTTCGACGTCACCATGTGATAACCAAGTCTATGGGGCATCAGTTTGAAGCCTTGAAATTTTATCGAAACTGCCTCTTTCGCTGCTCTCACCTCGAGGACCGTCTTCGGAACCGTATATGCCGTACCAATGGAGTGTAGATCGCACTTAACAGAACACATTGGCCGCGTTCTTGGAGAAAAGAGACCAGGTACGTTCAATCAGGTGTTGTGTTCCAACTCGAAAGCTCACTGGAAACAGATTGCACCTATTCGTCCACCGGCCGCGAGCCATACGTTGAACCCATCGTACAGTCTACACGAGCCAGGGTGTCATCGACCTGGCCTCAGAGTGAGGTATGGACAAAGAATCATGATGCGCGCGAAATGCGCGTCCAACCGCCATCGAGGTTGAGCTATTTTTGTGTCCTCTTCGCCACTGTTTTCATTCTTAGGGTACCGAATCCTACCGCATCCCGTTGACTGAACGTACTGTCCCATGTTCGTGGCCGACCGTTGAGAATTTTGAGTGATTGGAACCTATGGGGCTACCGGAAAGAAATACCAAATAAATGTTATGACTCGCACCACTATGTGCCAACAACGCTGTCCTTGGAAAGGTTGCGTTATCGGAGCGTAGTGGGAGTCGAAGGAAAACGAAGAGGGGAAGAAGCACAAGAACGACAAGAAAATGCCGCGCACTTTTTGTATCCGGGATATCTAAGAGTACGGTATGACCAAATGTCGATGAGGAGTCAATATATGCACAAATTGGTACACAGGGGACATCATGCATACCAAAAGCAAGATACACGTTCATACGGGCTAACGAATGACCATGGTCCAATTGCCCACAGTATGGTGTAAGATTTGGATCAAGAAATTTGGCGTGCACTGCACCAAGTTTGTATTTGAAACATGTCATAGCTGAATCATTGGGGTCATACGATTGGTTAACCCCAGAGTCCCTTCCACGCTTGAATATGATAGATAGCAGGGACCTTCTACCCTTGATCAATCTACTCATGGAGTGTGCCTTGGACTGTGGGTTGACCAATAGGGCCAATCGGGTGAGTTCCTGTGTGGCATGGTCATTGGCTACAACTTACGAATAGGTGCCCTGCCGAAACCTCGAGGCTCCACATTGCGGCGTTGGTTCGGATGTAGCAGTAGCTGACCAGTCTGAGTGACCTATGTGTGGTCCCGGTATTCCACAATGCTGAGATCGACCTCTTGGTGTCTGGTTACGATTTTTCTTGCACATGTCTTTGCCACCCAAGTGCCATTTCACTCCAGCCACGCCGAATCGCAACCAACCACCCTCGAGGATGAATACCTGGAAGATTGGACCCTCAAGATTACTCCCAACCCCAATTCTACGGACCACCTTGTGTTCGAGACAGTCCATTCGTTGCTTTTACGTTGGCCCAATACTCGTATGAGGAACGGTAAGCATCGCACATCTCTGTCTGGTCATCTCCGGAATGCAAGTTTTGTTCGTAGGTCATGCCGTCGTACCGGGAATGATTCCCAAAGGAACACTATTCTACCATGGCACGTCTCGCAACGAGTTACCAACGAGTCATGAATGGTTTGCTACCGATCCTGAGCATTCATATGTCTTTTGTGGGAATGATCCCAAAGAAGAATGTTGGCAGTTCACACTTGTGGCGACTCGACCCCTCAAAGTGGTGTATTTTGATGGGAGCAGCGCTGTGAAACTGCCATATGGAACGTTGGACACACAGGACCTTCTCCTATGGGGCGAACCACGTGGTGGAGGGACGGAGGAAGACAGACAGAGGATCAAAGACATCTGTAAATGGGGAAAAGATTACGGACTGGATGGCTTCGTGAGGTGAACATTCCTCGTTTCATTTCATTTCATATATTTTCGTATATTGAGTACGCCATAGGTTGCAGATGGATTTGTGAGTGCTCGAGTGTCGTTCTGTGTACGAAAGCGGCTCACCTTGTGAGGGTTCAGCGAGGTCATGCTCTGTGATCTGACGTCTGGCGTCAGAGTGGTCTCTTCCTCAAACCTAGTACCTCGATTACTCCGATGGCCCCAAGATACTTTCTTTTGTGAGCTTTCTGGCTGCCGGATATCCTGGTTTGTGACATCCTGACGCGGTATATGGCAGTTTCAATGGCCACGTTTGAACTCATGAATGCTGGTTCGTGGCACAATCGCTTCCCTGGAGAGATGCGCGTCCAGTTGGATTTAACCAAATTGGTCACCTTCTACGATACCCAACTCGTTCCTTCCCTTGTTCCCATTCGGGCGGGTCAGGAAAGATGGGACCATCGCGTGCAAAATATTTCCAAAGAAGATCTATCCGTCGCAAAATCCAGGCTAGAAGAGGCATTGTCCAGACCAGAGGGATCGTCCAGCGGCATCGATTGGGCGACGCTCATCCAGACCATCACTGACCGTTACGCTCAACGGCTCGAATTGACACGATATCTCCTGAACGCGCCGGCGACCGACTCGGGCGACCTGCTTGATTTCGCCGTCAAAACCCAGTCTCAACTTCGAATCATGTTGACTCCCTATCTCCCTTTCTCGGTTGCTCCGATGGACCCGTCGGACGACACCGAGCTCGATTGGGCAGCACCCGTCTTCAGGCTCTGCGCTACGACGCACACGGATGACATGGACTCCGAGTCACCTTTTATGACTGCTTCGGAGAAATTGCTGCTTCAGGCCGTACGGGGGACCACTCGAGAGATATGCCGTGTGGTCACAAAGATGTGGGCTACGGGTGTCCATACAGGCCTCGACCTGTTGTTGAACACGCAGGCACATCCCGACGTGGTCAAGGTGACCAACCTCCGAAACGCATGGATCGAGGACCTGAATCGTCTGATGACATGGCTGGACTGGAGCGAATGGGTCAGGTGTGATCCACCGTGTGGTCCAGAGGTACCCCACGCCGTTCCTTCACTTTTTTTTTCCATGGGCGAACTGATACATGGAGAACAGGAGGCGTGTTACCTGCCCACATGGCCCGTCGGCTTTCCCGGGCAAGATAAAATCCCGTATGGCAAGTGGGATCGACATGCAGAGCCGGATTCCGATAGCCCAGGTTCGAAGACACCGACCGCTGCAGAAAAGCTGGCAACGGAGATGTTGCAAGCTTTCGACCCAAGCTCGGACGAATGGATCAGGCCACGGCCCAAATGTATCAGACGGGTCGCGCCGTATCGATTCTGAACGTTTCTTTACAGTACCATACCACCCTGGATTCGGTTGCTAGACTGAAGCTCGCTCGGACCGTGTCAATTTTTTGTAGTTCGATAGTACCAAGGATATGTTTCATGTCGCAAGCCTATCCAGTCGTTTCTGCAGACGTGCAAATCTGTCCTCGAGTGAGAAACAAGGTATCCAATCCGGACTTTCGATAGTATCGGCTGAATCTGTCAGCATCAAGCAGATCTGAGCCCTTTTGCAAGAATCATAGCTCACGAGGCTGTACGCCGGCCGAGATAAGATTAAGGGGTTATATGTATATGTGTCCGACCGATTTAGTTGTGCTTGCTCAAAGTGGCGTTGATCTGTCGTCCGCGATAGCGGTCCGTCATATTTGCAATTGGTCGAGCACTATTTTGGTCCCTCAAAGCCAAGAGAGATCTTACGTCGTCCGTGGTGCAAAATCGGTCTCAAGATATGTAATTCCGAAACGAGAAATTTACATTTTCGATCGTGACGGGATCGGAAAGATATGATCATGGGTGTGAGAGAAAGTGCTACTGAAATGCTCGTGCTAGCCAAGAGTGTTTGCTAGTGATATCGTGAACGAAGTGCGACGTCATGCGGGGAAACAGGAAAACCATCCATAAACGTATGAGAACCAAGCTATGCGTCTTTCAAGTCTGTCTAGTCTGTCGAACGACTCCAGACCTTCCGTGGAAGCAACAGCGAGGTGCCGATGCCGATGCAAACGAGGGAGAGGAGATAATAATACGCAAACCACGCATGTTCGGGCGTTTTGATGGAAATCGAAAACATGGACGTGGCGGAGGCGGGTCCGATGGTGCGCATGATGGAAACGAATAGCTGAGCGATTCCATTGGTGGCTCCGAGAGAAGCCCGATTGGGAGAGGCTGCTGCGATATAGATAAATATGCAAGCTATAGACGCGTCGGTGAGTAATGTAGACCCGACCCATGACAAACGGACGACAGCTCACAATAACCCAGATTCAATGCCATCGAGAGGGCAAGTTGTATCCCGACCACGGACCAAACCATCCAGCTCAATCCTTGGGTTCGGGCGAGAGCGTTGATCAATGGAAAAGTAAGAATAACAGGTATGCCGGAAGCGACAGCGAAAGAATAGATAGCCTTGGATCCGAAGCGATCGTGCAAATCCGCAAAGAAAAATACTTGGAACAACCCGTTCACCACGCCATAGACGGAAAGAATATTGCCAATTTGTGGTGGATCGAGACCGAGCCCTCCAAGTTCTATTGGTGTCGCAAAGAAGAGTGGTTGTATGCCTCGGAATGCGATCTCTAGTAGGGACAAAGTTGCATAGTTTCCTGCTGCGATGAGTACGCGTGGTATGAAAAGCGCGCGCAGTGGTAGTGGAGTTTCATCCTCCTGTATATTCTCGTTTCCCGATGCTGCACTCGACGAGTCGGGTGTGGGAGGTATATTCTTCATCGCAGATTTCGGGCTGAACTTGGCCTTGATCATCTGACTCAGTGGGACGCGATGAGGAAGAGTCTGGTGGCTGCCTTTAGCCAGACAGTGACAGAAATACGTGTGGTGTACCAACCTCTTTCAAGAACAGGAAGGTAACAAGCCAAGCAACTGCAGTAAACGTCGCAGGAACGGCGCACGCCAAGAAATAAGGATATGTCTTGAAGAACTCCCATTCTCCAAAAACGTCCGGAAAACGATCAACGGGCTTGGATAGCGAACCACCAATATAAGGGCTATCCATATGATGTGCATCCGAATGAGTAAGACGGCAGGGAATTACAGTAAAGGACTAACCCTAAGGTGGCACCGCTCGACCAGGCAATGGGCATATAAGCATACGCCTGCGCGAGATTAGTGGAATCTGTGATTTCCACCATCATGCTTTTCATGACGCCTATATTTCCATTCAAGGCGCCGTTTAGGGAACGGCTAAATGAACGTGGATATTGTCAATAGGTGTTGAGGAAAGTGTACTAAACAAGAAAGGAAAGTACCTCATTACCAATCCCCAGAAGGTCTTGGATAGACCGAAACAGTACATCGATGCAGACAATCCGAGTAAGCCGGTCAGTAGGACGGGCTTTCGGCCGATATGGTCCGATAATCGGCTCCAGTGCAACACAGTGAGGGCTTGGGTCGCAAAGAATAATGAATGCTACGGCGTTCAGAAAGCAGGATGAGGACTTGAGATGGATGGAGAGATCGTGAAGACGCACCAGCAGTCCTACATAATACCCAACCCGAGTTTCGTCCCCGTCCGTAATACCAATGTCTCGTACCAACTTGAAAAATAACGCGATTCGTATGAGGAGGTGCAAGGCGGCAGACAACCAGGACAAACCTGAGGGGCAAACGGAGCGATGACTTGGGAGGTGAGCGGTTCCGCGAGCTGAAGGAACAGAATGATAGAGAATTGACGCCAGGGCAACGGTGTCCTGCCCTTTTTCTGTTTCTGAGCCTGCAACAATGGCGTCTCCTCGTCTACTGCCTGTGAGGACATGGTGGTCCGCAAGAGAAGTGATTTCTATGACAGAGAACTTCGAACTCCTTCAACCTATCTGATCCCATGATCGCGTGTGCCTCGCCCTAAACGACATCTCTGACTACAATATTTTATTTTCGGCTCAGCTTGAATAATAAAAAATGATTGGTGACAGATACGCGGCGCACCGCGGGACGGCCCACTGAGTGCCACGGTGCATTATATGTTCATACGACTATTTCCTGATACTCAGGGAGAGAAACTGGCAGTCTATAAATCATGTCTGTACTGGTAACGCGCGGACGTCGAATCCCATGAGTTAATACAGGTGCTTGCCTTGCGACCCGCGATCTTGGGTAGCAACAGTTGACAAACCGCGTATGTAAAACTTTTCTATTGACTCATTTCGGGTTTGTCGGTCCGGCCGAGTGTCTTTGGGCACGTGACAGACGCGTCTACAAAGCAGTCCCATTCACGCTCGCTTTGGCAGTGAGGCAATGTCACAACTTAGCACCGAGTCGTCGGTCCACAACCATCGATATACAACTGTTCCTCACGTGTTAAAAGCTCTCTCTCTTTCATAGAGTGGAATTGTTGCCGTGATGCCTTTAGATCTCAGAAGGCAGAAAGCACTCCCTGACATCCACGTCGACGTCGATGCTAGCAGTAATGTAGCAGAGGACGAAGAACACTGGCTCTTACCTTCTTCGAGGATCGCGATGCCTGCGAACACGAACAAGCCACTCCCATCCATCAAGGTCGAGAACACGCTATCAGAAGAAGAAATGTGTCGGGTGCACGAACTCTGGAATGGAGCCGGATTAAGCGCAGTGAGTGCCGTTTGCACTTCCTTCGCCGCAATTGGCTGATAGTTAATTGAAAAGCGTGCGCATCGCAGAAGACAACGTGGTCAACCTCCCACCCCGCGTCGTATCCCAGCTCCGATTTCCATACCTGTTCCTGAAGATATTCCGCCCACCTCACCTTCTGCCGATCCGTCCATGATGAGCACGATTCCCCCCACCACAGCACGGAAACGACGGGGATTCCTTAGTGCAAGGTATGCCACTGCCTCAGATTTCACGTAGCTCTCCTTATCGTGCTTTCTCCAGGCCTTTCACCGAGACGCAGGAGGCAGATAAGAAGGTTCCCAGCGCCCTCGAGATACTGCGTTCCATGGCGCAGGGACGGCTGAAGAAAAAGCTTAGGTACGCCAAGTCCGCCCCAAATCTGGGTGACCAGACCAGATCATCAGAACGAGGAGTTCAACCCGCTGTGCCCATCCGTGTTCAAGCAGCGCCCAAGCGAGTAGAAGCCAGTGACCCAAGGTTTCCGTCATCGCCTGGCGAATTAGTGGAAGCTCCTGGAGCGGTTCTTCAGCCAGAAGACACGGATAAGAATGCGATCTACTTTACGATTGATCCCAACTGGCGGGCTTCGCGGGGTAGCGTGAAATTCCAGTTCATCACACCTGTCCCCAACAGCCCCACTTCCTTGGGGAAGCCAGATTCTCCTCTTCAACACAGGCACCCTTCGCTCAATCGGCTCTCGTTTGTAGCACAGGAAGACCTTGATCGTAATGGGATTTCCCGAGGAGTATCCAAGCGATGCAGTCCTCCAAATCGATGAACAGCACGCCTACCTAGAACTTGAGCTTTGAACGACCGCACTTGCGCCGCGCTGGCACAGCTATGCCTGGTCTCGAGTTATACACCCAACTCGCGCCACGAATCGTTTGCTAGCACCCTTTTGGTCATCCGAACTGCTGTATCCTTTAGCACGGGCCACCCATGTATTGATGTTCTTACAATAAGATCGTCGTTGTGCCCAATGGCGATACAATGGCCCTTTGATGAGTCAGCAGAGGGCCAGCTCAATTGTCCTTTCTTGTACTTTTCAGATGCGATGCTTCTCCCGCTGCGAGCGAGAAGTTGTACTCTTTCAGCGTTTTGTTTGCTGTTTGACTTGGCTGTGACCTGTGGGGGCTAAAGAAAGGTCCAGAAAAGCACCTTCGCATCGACCGAGCGGCTCCCCGGGTAATCGACTTGGCAAAACCGGACGGCGACGCCCCCGCTCCGCGTGGCACAAGCAGTGCAAAATGACCCACACTCGCTACATTTATACGCCGCTCCTTACGGCGCTCGCCAGCTCAATCTCATCAACCACCTCCAAATTGTACCCTTCTACGTCGAATCTTTCCTATATTCTACATGATCTCCCCACCACCATCCCCCACTTTCACCGTTTCACGCAGCAAGCTCCACATCAAGAACGAAAATCCACCTCTCTCTCCAAGACACGAGGTGGATCACTTATCACAGCTCGAGCTCAAGCGCCGTGACATGCGTCCTGGCATGCAGCCTTCCAAACGAGCTCCTTTGGGTGAGTTGCGGCGCTTCCCTGGCCAAGATATCGGCTAGAACTACTGTGACATGGAACTAGATCCGTTGTCTCCATCGGACCTGGAGAATAGGCGCACCCGGAGCTTTCAGTTGACCGACTCTGTGTCATACCATTCTCTCGTCACACCAACCTCTCTCCCCGATCTCCGGGTCTTGCTCCCGGAACAACCCGTGAGTTCTGCTTCCTGCGGAATGCAACGTAGCGGCAGCTCCGGTGCCCTCGTTTGCTCATGGCCGCCCCCCATTCCCCCTCCAGGCACCGGTAGATCGTCGCACAACTGTCTTGCGGGGCAACAGGCATCGCATTGTGGTCCTCTGCACAGCTTCGATGAGCAAGGCTCGTCACCTGCCACTTTTCTCGAATCTACTTCTACCTGGCACCCATCCGATTCCTTCCAGGCAGAACCCACGACGCCCATGACCAACCCTATACGAACAACCGGATGGAAATCCGAGAACGTGCTTCAGCCCATTCGGTCGCGCACTAATTCCCTACCGTCCGTCCGTCGGCCACCGGGGGGGCTCTGGCAATCAGACTCTGGACCGACAAAGGCGGCCCATGAACCTGTCGAAGCTGTTCACTCGTTGGTGTATTCCACACCACCAGGTCTCCCACCTCACCTCACCGAATTGAGGCGCAGTAACTCCGTTTCAGATCTGCTTCCTCATGGCTCAGTATCATTATCCTTGGCTCT
>JBBPLO010001274.1:0-11286 GCA_038089835.1 Retiboletus flavoniger | reverse complement strand
CGGTATTCCATCCCTCTTCCTAATACAGCAGAATTCTAACCAGTAACATGACCTAAATAGATAAAAATCAAGGATTTTACCCAGGGAGGAATCAATCAAACGTTTAGGTTCGTTCGGAATGCCAATGGATGAGAAGGTGCTTCACAGGTCTGTATTGATATGTACGAGTATTAGCTATATCCAGAATGGCGATTGATGTGTGTCAATGTGATGGATTTTTGTTTTGGCATTCCATCCCAGCCTAATCATCTCCCGTACACACGGAGAGCCGCCTGTCGGTGTTGACCGTGAGCATAGAGCAGTCGAACTGCGTCTGTATCTTGTGTATAGTGTTGCCGGGTGGGGTTTCTCGTCAACCGGCGACGCATGCCCCGCATCGTCTGCAGTGGGGTCGCGCCTTTCCTGATATACGTGCGAGCATCACAAGAGCCTGGTGAAGGAGAACCAAGACTGGTGCATTCCAATGTGCTAGGTGGCGCCTACCGACGAGTAGCGCATACTTCACGGAGTGTGCGCGTGTTCCACCCAAACCGGGAAGGCCGCACATGGACCGTCTGTGATTTCAGCTCCGAGGTAGTTCAATCATTCGTCATAAGGCATCCACGATAATGAAATTATAAAGACTGACCTGCCGACCCTTCCGCAGAGAATCGTACGCATTGATACGGCCAATAAATGAGCAGGCACTGGATGGGTGTATTATCAATGCCACAGCGAGAACCAGGTAGATCATGTAGTCTCTGCACCGTTGGAGACAGAGTGTGGAGTATGATTCCGATCGAGGTTGTAGTATAAGTCCTGGCCTACAAGACTTCGGGACGAGACACTGTCAGGCTTGACTGATTGTTCTTCCCTCAATACGACAATCTTTAATCTGTCACTACCAAATAAAAACCTCCAAAATTGAGGGCTAGGGATCGTCGCCTTGTGAGTCTTGGAAGCGGTTCAGATTTAGAACAGATAGAGCAGGCGAAGACTAGGGTATCCACTGACTACCCGGCGTTGTTCGAATTGCGACTTGTCATGATTAGTTCAAGCAGAGAACATCGTACGCAACCCGCAGTTTCCTGACTGGTTGTAGTGGTTCGTTCGGGCACCACTGCGGGTACGATCAGATTGATGACCTCGAGTCCCAGACGAAGAATGCGTTTGCAGTGAAGCGGAGTTTGAATGCTATAGCCTGCCGAGCGAGAGAGCGAACGAGTATGAGTACTTACAATTACTGAGAACTGGATACATGTCGATATCCAACCAACGATAGCGATTACAACAGGGCAAGGGAATAAGGCGTACAGGCAGAATACAACAAGCATTCAATTTCCCTCCAAAAATTCGAGCTAGATGTCCAGAAAGGCGAAAGCAAGGCGCACGAAAACGGCACGATATGATGATGCTCATGGCACCCGACAATTGTCCAACACTTCCAAGACGTAGTCCGCCATGATCTTGTGGGTCACCCTCGATGGATGTCTATTGTTTTGGACGTTACATTGAAATATCAGCTCACGGGACACGAGTCAACAAACGATACTTGAGCATACCTCGTAAACCAATAAAAGTAATGGTCTGGATCGGTACAACTGTCGTCCGTCGTCGGCCCCGGGTTGCACGCATCCGTACTCACGTACCCGAATGCCTGATATCCGAGACTCGAACCTAGCACCCCATCCCAGATCGTCGCAAAGTTGGCAAATGCGACGTTGAGCGGAGGGTTTTGTGCGTGAAACGCGATCAGACCATCAAAAATGAGCTGGAGCCAGGCTTCGCCCCAGACATCATGGGTACCTAGACCATAAACGTCGGTAACGAGGAAGTTGTGGGCATTAGTAGGGGGTTGAGAGAGGAGGGCCATTTGACCAAGCAGGTCTTGGGCTGCTTGTGGAAGGTGGTTGCCGTCGACTAAACATAGACAGTCGTTTATGAATGAGCATTCCGACATGGTCTGGAACATGCTTACAAATGGAATCACCCCAGTCACTATAGAGTGTCGTAAGTTATGGGGAGTTATGCTCAAAAAAGAACTGACTTGATACCAAAAAAGACCGTATAAAGCGTGGTATCTGGGTCGAGCTGGTTTGATTGGTTGAGGAACGTCGTCGCTGTGGCAAGCATCAGTCAAGTATACACAACTGCGTACATCTCAAATATGTTTCAACTCACTTTGCATGATAAAGTCTCTTGGGTATGGATTGGAGGGCCACAGGGAAATATTGGTCACCGCACTTGACCACTCGCAGGGATTCAGGACGACACCACCACGGGCTAACGAAAGAACATACGGCGTAGTCCATAAGCGTGGCGTTGATGCTGTCTGCGATATGCTCGACCCAAAGCTTTCCATTCGTCGAACGCCAACCCGCGAACGGATTCGGAGGGATCACGACAGCTGGCGCCAGCGGCCGACCATCCTGCCTTCCGCCATCCGTATACGAGTCCTACGCACATGCAAACGCCGGTCAACGACAGTCACGAAGGTGAGCAAAGCGCGTACCTACCCCAAAGGACACGATCGTCTTGATCTTCGTAAGGTCGAGGCCCGCGTTCACGTCGGAGACGCTTCCCCAGAGTGGTCCGCACTGGGGATGAACGGCAAGGTGGACGTCCGTCTCGTTCAAGCCTTGATGGGGCAACACTGTTGCTTCAGCGAATGGACGCAACAAAAAAGGGAAAGAAAATTGAAGAGACTTGACGGATACACCACGCATTGCAATCGCATGTTGTAATCCATCATTTTATAAAGAAGAATGCGATAAGGAGGCCACAAGGAAATACGTTTTGCGGACAAGCACATATGAATGTCGTAGCCAAGCGTATTTGAAAAGATGACGAGGCCTACGAGGACCAGAACGAAAATGATAAGAAGCCGAAGCTCACCAGAGAAAAGGCGCGTGAGCGCGAAGAGAAGCTTTAGAAAGCCATAAAGCGCAAGGAGCGGATAGAGGAAACCCAGAGCAACGATCATTTCCGATGAATCACAAGGTATGGATTACTGTACGCTTGCGCTCAAGTACCGAATCGACGGCGAGTGAAACAGAAACTAAACGCGGAGGCGGCAAGAGGGCACGGAAAAAGGACTTGACGATGATGAAACTCGTGGAACCAGGGCCAGGCTTTGGACGGTCTCCATGAAAGTTGGCGGGGGTATTACGAGTGGGAAAAGACAAAACCCCACGGTTGACGACAACCTTGAACACAACCACGATGGATATGGAGATCTGAGACTGTCGTTTCGAGAGCCCACGATGGCAATGACATATCGATGAGGATCATGATTCATCGATATCGTCGGCCAAATTCATCCTGCTCCTGTTCACCGCAAATCGCCGTTACCATCAGCCACCGCTCGAGCTTTCAACTATCATCGACGAATGGAGATACACAAACTCACCTCGGACATCTTGGAGGGTAAGGTGCGCTCCCTATCCTTCGACAATGTGCCCTTTGGCCCCGACAAGAACATCACTGCCGGCATTCTCTCTGCCCTGAACTTTGCGAGGCTCGCTTTTACGATCGAGGAGGGTGCTCTTGTCCTACCAAAAATCCTCGGGTTGCTATGCTTGAGGAAGACGGTCGAGGTACGTACAACTTGTTTAAACGGACAATTCACTAACTCTGTCACGCCCAGAATGCCCTTGCAATCTGTCGCGAGTGGCCCAGTGATGTTCACCTGGAAGTCGAAGATGTGTATCACATCCCTCTGTTTGAAGTACCATTGAAACTCGTGTCCACGGACTACGATTCACCAAGCCCTGATCACGTTGCGGGGCTATTGGAGTATGTAGTCTGCATATCATCTCCTTTGTTTCCCCCACTGATGGGGCCATCACAGGAACCTACGTTCATTTAATTCATCGGCTGCTATCGTTGTCACTCGTTATCCAGATGTCATCACATGCTTGCGGTTGCAAACATCTACACAGGATGTTTTCGCACTATTCAATCCACGAGTAACCGGAGAACACGAACGAGTCGCAAGCTTGACCTTCAGTACATCTCTTCCGCAGATTGTGCAACGATTGTGTGACGTATTCCCCTTGGACAAGATTCACCCTGCCCAACGAAATCTTGATTGGCAGGCAAAGTTGCTCGAAAAATGTGCTGGACATGTGTTTGCTCCCAGGGCAACTTCTTCCGACTCCCGAGCAGGAGAGGAGTCGCTTATCGCGTCCAGTCTGACGCTCCTTACATTGAAGGCGGAACTAGAGGAGCTTACCCGCAACAGTGGCGGTTTGAAACGGGAGAAGCAGCAATTGGAGAAAAGTGTCGTTGACCTTGAAACCCAGCTAGAGGAACAAAAGACCAAGACTAAGCGCGCTCAGTCTTCCAAGCCATCGGTAGTGAAAGCGACTCATAGTACTTCCCACCCCCTCAGCCGAGGTCCTCAGTTGGTGCAGTCTTCCTATTCGACCGAGGAACACGAAGATCCTTTCGACAGCGAAGATGAGATGGACCCCAGTATGGGGTTTGCGCTTCAGCTGCAAGCGACCTTCGACTCTGAAAACAACTTCCTCCTAAAGCAAAAACACGAGCTCATGCAAACCGCACAACGCCAGTACCACTGTGGCATCTGTCTAGATGATTTCCCAGAGGATGATGCCATTCGCATCGACGCGTGTGGACACGAAATTTGCAGAGATTGCGCACGTGGTCATGTTTTGGCCAAGATCGAGGAACACCGTTTCCCCGTGCTTTGTCCTGTCTGTATAGCCGACCAGAAAAATCAGAATCCTGGAAGTGAGTCTCTATTCTTCGCTTCTCCGCATCTAACGATGTTCACCACCCTCAGCCATGTCGGGTGCGTTGGTGCAGTTGCTCGGTGTCTCCGAGAAACAGTGGGAGACCTGGGTTGAGATGGAAATGGCACAATTCTCCATCCCATTCGATTGTCGAAAGTGCGCGTTACGTCCTGTAGTTGTTTTTTTTAACGGTCCTTGTGTTAACCCTGTGCTCGAGATGTCATCTTTCGGGTTTCGTCGACAAACAGGATTTAGAAGCTCATTCTGAGATTCACTGCCCCTTCCCAGCATGTGACCATGTCTGGTGCAGAACGTGCCAACAGACGATCGAACCTGGTGGACCGAAACACTCGTGTGATGGAACGTCGGAGTTGGATCATCTAATGAAACAGCAAGGATGGCGGTACTGCCCCAGTGAGTTGGGTCCCACCCGTCGCGTATTTACACTGCTTTACGACCCTTTTTTCATACACAGACTGCAAGACTCCCATTCAGAAGATCCACGGCTGCAACCACCTCTCGGTACGTCTCCTGCTCGGTTACGAGCCGCCATAACACAGGTTTCGATGACACTTACGACTTTCAGTGTATTGCGCCCGGCTGCAACACGCACTTTTGTTATCGCTGTGGTAAGACGATCAACCGAACTGCCATTCCTCGTGAAATACAGGAAGGCAAAATGGCACACGTTCGCACTTGTTCTCTTTTCTAGAGTATTCCCCAGATCCAGATCATCGGCCTCTACCGCTGTGGCGGCTACCATTCAGGAACTTGGACTGTACGATGGAGTCTGGTGCGGGGGGTTACTGTCATGCTTGATACACATTTATGCACCAGTCGCTGTAGCTGAACATGTGAATCTACATTCCGTTCGCATGTCCTAACCTCCGAAGCAGCAATTTCTCTAACAAATCAAAACTATTTCGAAGAGTCGACGACTCGCTAGCCGAAGCCACGTTGAATGCGCGAGTATGCTGTTGAAGCGCCCGTGGCGCGGCAGGCGTCATGAATCCAACGTTGCCTTTCCCTGTCCTTTTCACGAGGCCGCGCGGCGCACGGCCTACAGTGGTGTCTGTGCTCACCGAGTGACAGTGACAGCGCTATATGAGGCACACACACGCATGGGCGGGGGGTTCCTCTTCTCCCTCCCAGCTTCCAAATCCCCAAGTCCCCCTCACCCCATGCTCGTCGAACGTTTGTCCGCATGGTTCGGTGCGGATCACAGTGGAGTCGTCAAAGACGTGCTTTCAGGAAAAGAACACATCCTCCCGCTCGTAGACGTCCGACGGGACCCACGTCAAACCCTTTCGACCTGTCACTTTGCCGCACTGAACTTTGTGCGCGTCGCGTTTAAACACATGCAGCGCGCGAGAAGGAACTCGAACCTGAGCATGGCGCGATGGCTGGGCATCATCACGGAGCGACATATCCTCGAGGTACGTGGGTCAGAGGGCGTTGATGGGGGTTCTCGACCGTCTACGACGGTCTGTGCTGACAATTTGAATTGTTGTTGTGCTTAGGAGATGTTGTCTCCATGCGAGCAGTTGACCGGGGAGCAAGCAATTCAGCTGGAGGAAATGTCTCGCATACCTTTGTTTGAGGGTACGCTTCGGCACGTCGCAACCAAGCACGGTCCTCCGAGCATGATTCTCCTCAAACAATCGCTGCGGTCTGTTGTGTCTCCGCCTTCAGCCTCGATGAACTGCACTACTCACATGCTTCTCTTTTTTTTTCTTTTCTTTTGGTAGGCAAATGCAGCTACATGGCTCCACCGTCTCGGCCATGGTCGTGAGCCGCAACGCAAGCACGACGGCATGCCTAAGGATCCGCGAAAATTCCAAAGACGTCTTTCTCGTACTCGATTTTGCGCTCGCTCCGCCGGGGCAAGGTCAGGGCCGCGGTGCGACGCTCGCCCTCGTGATCAGCACGTCCTTGGAGCAAACAGCCGCCCGCCTGTCGGGAATCCTGCCAGTGGATAACCACTTGTTGACACGCGATAGACAGTGGCAGGCGCAGCTGTTTGCGAGCTGTACGGTATGTATGTTTACGCCTGCGGAAGGGGTGGTGTTGTTGCCAGAGGCAGAGTCGTTGGCGATCAACGAGAGCGTCGCGTTGTTGAGGATCATGGGGGGGATGGACGATCGAAGGCTGGATTGGGAAAGAGATCGAGAAATAGATGCGAACAGGGAACGAAATCGACTGAACAGACGTCAAAGTGTTCGACCTTCCGGATCAAATCACAGGGAACTGTGGGAGAGGGCCCCGTTTGACGTCGATATGGCTGCGCCAACGACAAGCCGCAGGCACGCTAGGCGTGTCGGCGGTGGGTCGTTGGGAGAAGGGTCAAGTGCGCGCATGCCAGAACTACGCCGGGATACGACATTTAGACCATACGAGGAGACCAAACGACACTGCCGGATATTCTTCCCAGATGATGAATCCTCCACCCATACGAGCCCCGTCTCGTCTGCAGCGTCTGACGAAGCATGTTTTGAATGCGTGATCTGTTTTGAGGACATAGCTGAAGAGGAAGGGATTCATCTTCCTTGTGCTCACGGATTCTGTAGAAGTTGTCTCGCGGGACACGTGTGTGCAAAGATCGAGGAACGTAGATTTCCGGTGTTTTGCCCGCTGTGCATGGCTGATCAGGGAAACGCGAATCCCACTGGTGAGCAGTAGCAGTTAATCCAATCGTGGATAGTAGTTGCTGATGAGGACCGCCAACAGTCGTGTCTGGGGCCTTGATCCAACAACTCGGAGTATCCGAGGCGCATTACACGATCTGGTCTGAGCTCGAAATGGCGCATTTGTGTGTGCGGATACATTGTCGCAGGTGATTGACGCGTAGACCAACCTATTTTTCGTCCCTGAAACTCATGTGGTGCAAGGTGCAATCGTTCTGCGTTCGTTGACAAGGAAGACCACGAAAAACTGGAAGAACTCCACTGTCCGTTCCCGGGATGCGGGCATGCCTGGTGCAAGAACTGCCAACAGACACTTTCGGACGATGGACCGAAACACTCTTGCGACGGAACGGAGGAGCTGGATTACCTCGTGAAACAAATGGGATGGAAGTATTGTCCAAGTAAGCGCGTTTGTTTTCTCGCATCGACGTCGGGACCGCGTCACGAATCGGCGATCTTTGGTCATAGAATGCCGAACCCCGGTTCAGAAGAACGGGGGATGCAATCATATGACGGTGAGTTGAACAAACATCGGCTGTCTCCTTCGTACTGCCGCTGATAAGAAATATTCTCTTTGCAACCCCGCCGCCTGGGCAGTGTGCGACTCCAGGGTGCAACACCCATTTCTGTTACAGGTGCGGGAAGCAGATCACAAGGACACCTATCCCGTTCCTTGTGAGGTCTGCTGTGAACGCGCATTTCAAACAATGTATGCTGTGAGATGCAGTACGATGGCCCTGTCGATGGGGTTTGACTCTCGTGTAGTTCTAGTTTTATCCGTGTTACCGAGGACTTACAGTAATTAACGCCGAACTCCTTACATAGTAAGGCTTCAAACAAGTTGCGGCACGGATCGCTTGACATGTGGCAAAACTGTGCTAGGATGCCCTATTATTGTCCAACATGCTTTTTGATGGAGATAGCGCATCCCTCTGGTGTAAACTGCAGCTCTGCAACGATCAACTGTTAGTAGATTCAGTGCTGCGGAAGATTTTCAGGACTTGGTTGACGAATGTAGTTGGGGTGGTTGAAAAAGCTTCTAGTGATAAATCTGGGAGGTCTGCGTCCCTGTTCTGGATGAGACCTTGACAAGCCTGTTAGTAAGTCGAAGTACTTCAAATTTCAACTTGAATGATCTCGGAGGTGGCTGTGTTTAATCGTATTTGTACATGTTTTGATATTGCCACGTCCGCTACTTACGATTTTGGACGGAGCGTGTCAAATCTCGCAAGCTCAACGTTGTCTTTCTAACTTACCTTAGCCGCTCCTGGGCTCCTCCATACAATGAGCGGATGTAAGTTCACAACTTCTTTTCTGCAGCTTTAAGCTTACTTTCTTTTCTTCAAGTCCGGTTTTTGAATCTCGTCCGACCTTTTCTTCCGCTATTGCCTGAAGTCTCTTCCCCAGACCGCAAGGTGCGTGACCAGCGGCATTCAACGATCCTATTACTCATTTTTCATTAGGTGCCATTCAACCAAAAGCTGTTATGGACGGCGGTAACGCTCCTTATCTTCTTGGTCTGCTCCCAAGTCCCGCTCTACGGAATCATGTCCTCGGACTCGGCTGACCCGCTGTACTGGATGCGCGTCATCCTTGCTTCAAACCGTGGTACTCTCATGGAACTCGGTATCAGCCCAATCATTACTAGTGGGATGATCATGCAACTTTTGGCTGGTGCAAATTTGATTGAAGTCGACTTCAGCTTGAAGGAGGACCGTGCTCTTTTCGGTGGGGCACAGAAATGTGGGTCGTTCACCTTGGGTTGTCCGAACATTACTGAACAAATTCTTAGTGTTCGCTCTCATTATTTCTCTCGGTCAGGCAACTGTCTATGTTCTCACAGGTCTTTACGGGCAACCCAAGGATTTGGGTGCCGGTATTTGCTTGTTGCTCATCATTCAGCTTATCGCCGCAGCTCTCATCGTCATCTTGCTCGATGAGCTCCTCCAGAAAGGTTATGGCCTTGGTTCGGGCATCTCTCTTTTCATTGCCACCAACATCTGCGAAACCATTATTTGGAAGGCATTCTCCCCGACAACTATCAACACGGGTCGTGGTCCAGAGTTTGAAGGTGCAATTGTTGCCCTCTTCCATCTCTTGTTCACCTGGCACGACAAGGGACGTGCACTCCGCGAGGCTTTCTGGCGTGACCGTCTCCCAAATGTCATGAACTTGATTGCCACTGCTATTGTCTTTGCCGTTGTCATTTACCTGCAGGGGTTCCGCATCGAGATCCCTGTCAAGAGCAACCGCTTCCGTGGGCAGCGCGGCTCGTACCCTATTAAACTCTTCTACACTTCCAACATGCCCATTATGCTCCAATCTGCCCTTACTTCCAACGTGTTCATCATCTCTCAGATGCTCGCTTCGCGGTTCCCGTCCAACTTTTTGGTCAAGCTCATTGGTGTGTGGGAGGTCAGTCTTGATGCTCAATGCATTGAAGATTTATTAATCCAGTGATTCCTTAGCCTGCCGAAGACTCACCCCAGCTCCGTGCTGTGGCAGGGATCGCTTACTACATGTCCCCGCCTCATACTATCAAGGAAGCCCTCCTTGATCCCGTTCACACCGCTCTCTATGTCGCTTTTGTCGTGTCTGCCTGTGCTCTCTTTTCCAAGACTTGGATTGAAGTTTCAGGGAGTGGTCCTCGGGACATTGCCAAACAGCTCAAGGATCAACAGATGGTGAATGCTTATAGCGAATGTCTTTGTGTGGCACTGATGGTGGACGATTTCATAGGTCATGGCTGGTCACCGTGAAGGTTCAATGTATAAGGAACTGAAACGCGTGATACCCACTGCCGCTGCGTTCGGAGGGGCCATCCTCGGTCTCTTATCTGTCATTGCTGACCTGATGGGTGCCATTGGTAGCGGAACGGGTATCCTCATGGCAGTCACCATTATCTACAGCTGTACGTGTTTTGTTCTTTGTGTTTCTTGGTACACTGCTGATCTCGTGCAGATTGGGAAATTGGCATTCGGGAGTCTGGCGGACCCGAGATGGCCGCGCTGGGTGACCTATTGTAAAACACTACATACGTCTCCTTTCACCTTGACCCGCTTGGCCGTTTATTTAATAAGCTAGGCGAGATAGATGAAGGGGGAAGGTTGGAAAATAGCATAAAAGAGGTCACTATAGATTGCGGGCTGTGTACAATCGACGCTGACCATCTCCACGAGCGTTTGAAAGGCTTCTTGGATATTGTGGTAGTCCGTATAGTATGACTTGGGGGAACGCTTGAGCACATCCAGCTGGTTTTTCTGACTAAATATCAGCCTTTTATGAAGAAATGCCCCACCCGGGTGCCAAAAATGGTTGATTTGCAACGAACTTGTGCACGATCAACGTGAGTCACCGAGAGACTGGCGATCGTTCCTCTGGTACCGGACCTCAACGTCGAACTTTGGTATGTCCTCGGAGGACATGAGTCTGGCACGGGAATATCCATCCATGTTCAATCTTATCAACATTGTCGACACTTCAAGCTGGCAGTTACTGGCCGTGATTAGTACAGGCACCAACGATGAAAGCACGACTGCACTTTGTCTAGTTAGGTGTTGTGTGGGTCGAGCGACCGTTGAAATATCTGTTGTTCCTGCTACATGTACACTCAAACGACTTTTACAGCCGTTGGCTTTGCAAATTTAAAAAGTAGGTTGGTGACTTTGGCAAGGGTTCCCTATTGCTGTATCCTGATTGGCACCGAGACAGTGGCCAGCGCTTGCCCAATTTCACTGATTTCATACGTAGTACTGCAAATTTACTAGAGGAGAGGGGATTCTTCAGAGGAGGTTATGCTACTCTCCGTTTGGGGCTGCCTTCAGTCGGTAGTAGGCTGGCATGCTCTTAGAACATCAGTAGGCCCG
>JBBPLO010001273.1:0-11287 GCA_038089835.1 Retiboletus flavoniger | reverse complement strand
TTACATGTATATCTTTGTTTGTAGCACCAAACAACAGCAAATAACCTCTTACAATGTTGAGATCCTATATCTTATATCAGAAGTCCAAAAACTGTTCCAATGGTGTTTCTGATTTAGAATAGGCATACCTCCACAGCTCCTGAGCCAAATCACATGACCCAGGAACCGATTTGTAGCCAAGGGTTTTTACTTTGTTTGGTGTCACCAAAGTGAGGTGTGATTCCCACGGGTGATTGCGGGGCGCTTTGCGCCCTGATTTGGGGTTAGTTATTGGAACGGTTTTTGGAGTCACTGTATATGAAACAACCAGAAGGTTACAGTGATGATATGAAAAAGTTATGTCATCTAATTAAAACCTTATATGGACTCAAACAATCTGGACACGAATGAAATGATGAGCTGAATAAACAGTTACAATTCAAAGAGTTCAAGCACCTACATTTGGATCCATGCATATATATTAGACAGACTGAAAATAACATTGAAATCATCACTGTATGGGTAGATAATCTATTATTATTTGCCAATACATTGGACATTATAATACAGCTTAAAAAAGAACTTCAAACTTTATTTGGAGTTACCAATATGGGCAAACCATCTAAAATTGTAGGTATAGAAATTGAGCAAGATAGACAGCATAAGTTCATCAAAATCACTCAAATACAATATATTAATTCTATTCTACAAAAATGGCATATGAACAATACCAATAGATTCAAGTGTAAAACTCAAACCAGCTGAAGAAAGCAGATCAACTGAAAGCAAAACATATGCTTTGTTGATTGGTTTGCTTATGTATGCTGCTGTCACCACACAATTGTTACGATACGAGACTCGGTCTCCTATCTCATTTCTTTTCTCCTTTACTTAGCTATGTCCCATTTCATCCTCATCGCCTTTGGACCTTAGGAACGCCGTTGCTGCCTCGTGTTCCGCTTCCCTGGTTCCTTCCACTTCTCCGTCATTCCATGACCTTCTTCGGAGCCGTTGTATTATTAGACATGACTTGTCGTGACTCAGCTCTTATCTCGCTGACTCACTCCTTATCTCTGACGCTAACGCGTCGCCTTACGTAAACCCTTGGCAGGCCATATTTAAACCCTTCATTACCGCTTGTACTCTCCTTAGCTTAGTCTCCTCAATCTACAAGGTTCTAAGCCACTCCTCATTCCTCTCGTCGCTGCCTGTCATCAGCACACTAGGACTCTGGGACTTCCCCACCGTCCTCACCTTGTAATCTTGTCCCGGACTTAAGGAAACCCCTTGAAGTCCATACGCAGGCCGTTTGGCGTTGCTACCGTTCACAAGGGAAACCTTTGAACGTGTGTCTCCGAAGACCTCTGTCGGAACACCCGAGTATCCTCCTTTGTCTTCGTGTTCACGGAGAACTCACTCTACGACCTACTGGTATTCATAGCCCGGTGTCCTAGACCGAACCTTCGTCCTAGACCTCGCAGAGAACCTTCCTCTGAGGCCCCGCTGGTATCCTAGCCCAGCATAACAAAAGACTAAGCTGAATCCTACGGACGACTACCAGGTCGCTCCTCTTACCCACTCCCGCATTCAGTCCGCACGGGGTGATTCCCTGGACAACCGCGCACCCCCTTCCCGCACTCAGCCTGCACGGGGTGATTCCCTGGGCAACGCACCACCATTACCTCCCCATGGTACAGACTCCGAGGAACGCCCGAACAAGGCCCGTCCTCCCCTGAACCCTCGTCCCCCTCCTCGCCAGATCACTCCGATCTGGACGACTACCCCACCTCTCCCCAAGAGGAAGAAGAAACTACCCTCCTTGCCCGAGGCCTCGCCCAACAACTTAGTATTCCGCGAGTTCCTTCCCCTGAGACTCCCACTCCCACTGCCTCGCAACCAAGCGTGTCTCTCCCTACCAGACCTCCTAGGCCGCCCACCCTCACAGGCTTCCCTCTATCCCGAACGGTCCCCACCGTCATGCCCACGCCCGCGCCCCGAACTACTATGGCTGCAAAGGAACTACGCCTTGGAGCCCCAGAGCCCTTTGATGGGAGCTATGATCAATCCGAACAGTGGTTCAACACTGTTCAGTTCTACCTCCTCATCAACGAGGACATCTACGACACCGATGTGAAGAAAATCGCGTTCGCTCTTTCTTATATGACTAAAGGATCTGCCGCCATCTGGGCCGCGACCTTTAGACAAAAATGCTTCTCCGCTGGGACCATCAATCTAGGAACGGTCGCAGCTTTCACCACCGAGTTCCTGGCTGCCTTCAAGCACCAGGACTCCATCGGAAACGCCATCGCCTGGCTTTCCAACACCTGCATGCAAAAGAAGAAGGACGGCTTCTCCCCCTCCCTTCTCAAGTACATCGCTACCTTCCGTAGCAAAGTCGCTGTCGCCCAGATAACGGACGACAATGTCCTCATCGCCTACTTCGCCGCAGGCCTCCCCTCCTCCATCATGTACAAAATTTACGCGATGGAAATGCCCCCCACCACTATCTCCGACTGGTACTCGAAGGCCACACACTTCGACAACATGTGGAACCGAGCACATGAAGTCGCCTCCAGGACCGGAGCCGACCAAGCAAAGAACATCTCCTTCACACCGAAGGCCCAAGTCGACCCAAATGCCATGGATGTCGACGTAATCAAAACCGTCTCAAAAATGACCCCAAAAGAGAAGGAAAGATGCATCAAAAATAACCTCTGCTTCCGATGCCACCAAAGCGGCCACTCCTCCCGCAGCTGCCCCACTTTTTCTCCACAGACTTCGAGGATCCCTCCCCCACCAACCAAGAAGGTGGCGAAGGTGGTCGACGATGAAGAAATCCCTCGCCTTCAAGAGATTGAAGACAACGATGAAGACGAGGAAAACGTAAAAGCCGTCTTCCTCCAGGATTTTTAGAACGGAAGCCTACTCCGACGTTAGCCCCTTCCGTTGTAAAAGCTGTACTTGTAAACACGACTGAGAAATCTATGAAAATCCCAATTCAAGTCGTGAGACCCACGTACACCAAGAAAACCATCGCTACCTCCGCCCTCGTCGATAGCGGAGCAAGTATCTCCTGCATCGACCGCGCCTTCATAGAGAAACACAAACTCCCTCTTACGAAACTCTCCACCCCGATCCTGGCCCGCAACGCTAATGGATCAACCAACAAAAAGGGAGAAATAACCCACACTTCCTCCCTTTTCATCGTCATCGGAGGGCTTACCCACCAGATCCTCCTCCACGTCATGCACCTTGGACGCGACAATGTCATCCTTGGCCTCCCCTGGCATCGAGCCAACAACCCAAAAATCGACTGGGCCAAACGAACCCTCTCCCTAAGCGAGACAACGGACCAATCCAAGCTATGCAAAGAAAAGATCTGCCTCGACCAATGTAGACACGACAAGGTCTACATCTTCCCTGACCATGAACCCGACGCCATCCCCGTGAAAGTCGTCTCACACGATCACCTCAGAGACTACAACGACTGGACCACCGAAGACGTCTTCATGACCGCCGCCACCAAGAACCGGTCCACCTTTCGAATCATGAGATGCGGATCTCGCTTCCTTAGACCCGCCCAAGTGGCAAGATTAACCCAAGCTACCAAACTCGCCCGGGCCGAAGCCCTCGCTACCCCCAAAACCTCCTTGCCCGCCGAATACCAACAATTCGCGTCCGTATTCTCGAAGGACGCTGCCAACCACCTTCCCCCCAGCAGACCCTATGACCACGAGATCAAACTCAAACCCGACTTCGTCCCCCACGTCGGGAAGGTATATCCCTTATCCCCTGCCGAAACTGAAGCAGCGGATAAATTCATTGACGAAAACCTAGCTGCCGGGAAAATCTCCCCGTCTAACTCCCCACAGGCTTCTCCCTTCTTCTTTGTCCACAAGAAGGATGGTGGTCTTAGGCCCTGCCAAGACTACCGAAAACTCAACGAGGCGACCGTACGGGATGCCTACCCGCTCCCCCTGATCTTGGAACTTATCGACAAACTCCGAGACGCCAAGAAATTCACCAAGTTCGACGTACGTTGGGGATATAACAACGTACAGATCAAACCCGAAGACTGATGGAAAGCCGCCTTCGTAACCCACTGCGGGCTTTTCCAGTCAAACGTAATGTTCTTCGGACTTACTAACTCCCCCGCGACCTTCCAAAGGTTTATGAACGACTCCTTCCGCGACATGATCGCCGAAGGATGGCTAGTCATCTACATGGATGATCTCCTCATCTTCTCCCCAGATGACGCCTCACACACCGAACGCACCAAACGCGTCCTCCAAAGAATGCTCGAGCTCGACCTCCACCTCAAGCTCGAAAAATGTAAATTCGCCACAGACGAGGTCGAGTACCTCGGAATGATCATCAAACCAGGCCACGCCGCCATGGACCCGGTCAAACTTGAGGGCATCAACAAGTGGCCCATCCCCACCACCGTGAAACAAGTCCGATCCTTCCTCAGATTTGCTAACTTCTACAGGTGTTTCATCGCCAAATACTCGACACTCGCCCGCCCCTTGATCAACCTAACCAAGAAGGCACAACCATGGGAATGGTCTCCTAGCTGCCAGAAGGCCTTCGAAGACCTCAAGAACCGCTTCCTCCAGAGGCCGGTCCTACGACTCCCAAATCCGGGAGCACAATTCGCCATCGCCACGGACGCCTCCAAGTTCGCCACCGGAGGTATCCTTCAACAACTCGACGAGAACGGGGAATGGAAACCCTGCTCCTTTATCTCCCAGTCGTTCCTCCCCGCGGAACGAAACTACGACATCCATGACCGCGAACTCCTCGCAGTCATCCGCGCTCTCCAAGCGTGGAAACACTACCTCTGCGGATCCTCCTTCCCCATCCTGGTCTTCACCGACCACAAAAACCTTACCTATTTCCGCAAACCCCAAAACCTTAACCGCTGACAAGCCTGCTGGCTCCTCGACCTGGCGGACTTCGACCTCCAGTTCACCTACACCCCTGCCTCCCAGCTCGCCGGTCCGGACGCCCTCTCCAGGTGAGCGGATCATGACACCAAGGACGCCAACAACACCGACGTCACCCTCCTCCCGGAAGACCTCTTCGTCTCCTCCGTCGACACCCTCCTCGCCTCACAAATCAAGGATGGTTGTAAAACTGACCCCACCGCCCTCGCAGCCATCCAATCCCTAAACCTGACTCTTCCCGTTGCCGGAGCCTTCCGCTCCCGCCTCTCCCCATGGCAGACCGTGGACGGCCTACTCACATTCAATGGCCGAGTCTACGCCCCACCTGACACCCGCCAAGCCATCTTGGCGAAACACCATGATCACCCCTCTGCCGGCCACCCCGGCATCCAAAAAACCCGCCAGCTCGTCTGCGCCGAATACTGGTGGCCCGCAATGGCCACTTATATCCGTTCCTACGTCTCCGGCTGCGCTATCTGCCAGCAAAACAAAGCCAACACACACCCCACAAACCCCCCACTCACCCCCATTCACTCCACGTGCTCCCGCCCTTTCCAACAGATTTCCTGTGATCTAATCATGGACTTACCCCCCTCCGAGGGGTTTGATAGTCTCCTGGTCGTGGTCGACCACGGACTTACAAAAGGGGTAATTCTATGCCCCACAAAAAAATCTATCACCGCCGCCGGAATGGCAACCCTTTTCGCCCACAAAGTATACTCTCGCTTCGGCCTCCCTGACCATATCATTTCAGATCGCGGCCCTCAGTTCGCCTCCGCCTTCTCAAAAGAACTCGCCCGCATCCTGAACTACAAACTCGCACTCTCCACCGCCTTCCACCCACAGATGGATGGAGAAACCGAAAGGGTAAACCAGGAGATCGAAACCTACCTTCGCATCTTCTGCGGAGATTCCCCCACCACCTGGGCCGACCAAATTCCCCAAGCGGAGTTCACGCACAACCACCGACCCCATTCAGTCACTAACCAATCTCCGTTCTTTCTCCTCATGGGTTACAAACCTAACCCTCTCCCCACCGTAGTTCCCTCCACCGAAGTACCCGCCATCGAAGTCAGACTTCGACAACTCACCGCCGCTCAAAGCGAAGCCCTCGCCTCCCACGAACTAGCCCGCCAAACGATGGCAGCTAGAACACGTCGCCCCTTCACCCCGTTTAAGAAGGGCGACCAGGTTTGGCTAGAAGCACGTAATCTCCGCCAAGAACTTGCTAACCCGAAATTCGCTCCAAAAAGAGAAGGACCCTTCGTCATCTCTGACGTTCTCTCCCCTATCACGTATAGGTTAAAACTCCCAACAACATGGAAGATCCACCCCATCTTCCACGCTTCTCTCTTATCGCCCTATCGGCTAAATGCCATTTATGGCCCGCATTTCAAAAAGAACCCGCTGGATCTCATCAGCGGACAGGCGGAGTTTGAGATAGAGAAGATCATACGACACAAGGGCGCTTCGGATAAGCGTCGCTATCTGGTCCGGTGGAAAGGATACTCCGCCGATGATGACTCCTGGCTTCCCGAAAGGGAATTCAAGCATGCATGGACCACCCTGTCCGCGTACAAAAAGGCGAACCCCCGCGCCTTCCCTACTTAGAATCCCCTCTCTTTCCTCTCTCCTCTCCTCGTAGTACTACAAGAAAAACAACAAAAACCATGAACACCGTCACCACCACCCCCGTCTCTCTCTCTATCTCTACCGTTTCGTCCATACGTTCGTCTCCTCCTATTTCTTCCCCTCTCGCTGACAATGTTACCTCTGCCGAGGACTTGTCCGCTACTATAGAGTCCATAGCCTCCCATGCCTCCACCATCTACGACCCCCTCTCGTCTCCCGTTACCTTCCCTAGCTCCCCACTCCCTTCAGAAGGCCGCTCGCCTTTGCCGGAACTCCCACCGGTCTCCTTTGCTACCATCACCCCTGCTCCCATTCTTAGCGTCGACGTTCCCCTCTACGCACACCACATGCGTGAGGACTACCCCTCCCGCGAGGACATGCAGGAACTTGCGTCCGCCCTCACGGACTCACACCTGATGATCCTCCTACAGGCGTTCATCGAAGACGCCTCCCCCATAGAGCTCATCTCTAAGCTCTACCTACAGATCGCCCGCCTAAGCCTCATCCCTCCTCGTCCCTCGGCCGCCGAGCTCGCCCTCCTCGGGACTGTCATCACCTCCATCCACTGAAAGGCCCGCGCGACCATCCTCTCACTCGGATACCAGCTTGGCGCCCTCAAGTTCTTTCAGGACCTAGACAGGTACCAATGAGAAATGGCCACTCGTCAGGCCGACCGTCGTCGCACCACCTCATCCTCTTCCTCCCTCGCCACCCCTCTTAACGAGGAAGAACTTGCCTTTTTAGAACGCGCCGAGGCCATGTGGACCGGGAACGACGGACGTACTCCTCTTCCCCCTTCCCACCCTCGCTACAGGGCCGCATGCTATGAATGCCACAGACTCGGTCACTTTCGGACCGACTGCTTGATGTACCAGTGCCCTACCTGCCTTCAGTTTGCTCCTGGACACCCGCAGAACCGTTGCCCATTGCAGCGACCTCCTGCACCTCTCCCATCCTCTTCGTCCTCTTCTCGGGGCTCGCGATCCCCCACTACCCACAGGAACAGACACGCCAACCTTACTCCTGCAATCCCTGTTCCTCCCCCTCGTCGACGAACCAACCGTCGCCCTCGCCGTAGGACCTCTCCCATCGAAACCCATGACTACGGTAACAATGACGTTGATGATGTCTTTGATGACACGGCTTACGCTAACATGACCGGATCCCCTGGAGCGGGGTACATTGACCTTTAAGGATAAGGGTCGTCGGGGACTCCCACCTTAACAGGGGGGTAATGTTACGATACGAGACTCGGTCTCCTATCTCATTTCTTTTCTCCTTTACTTAGCTATGTCCCATTTCATCCTTATCACCTTCGGACCTTAGGAACGCCGTTGCCGCCTCGTGTTCCGCTTCCCCGGTTCCTTCCACTTCTCCGTCATTCCATGACCTTCTTCGGAGCCGTTGTATTATTAGACATGACTCGTCGTGACTCAGCTCTTATCTCGCTGACTCACTCCTTATCTCTGACGCTGACGCGTCGCCTTACGTAAACCCTTGGCAGGCCATATTTAAACCCTTCATTACCGCTTGTACTCTCCTTAGCTTAGTCTCCTCAATCTACAAGGTTCTAAGCCACTCCTCGTTCCTCTCGTCGCTGCCTGTCATCAGCACACTAGGACTCTGGGACTCCCCCACCATCCTCACCTTGTAACCTTGTCCCGGACTTAAGGAAACCCCTTGAAGTCCATACGCAGGCCGTTTGGCGTTGCTACCGTTCACAAGGGAAACCTTTGAACGCGTGTCTCCGAAGACCTCTGTTGGAACACCCGAGTATCCTCCTTCGTCTTTGTGTTCACGGAGAACTCACTCTACGACCTACTGGTATTCATAGCCTGGTGTCCTAGACCGAACCTTCGTCCTAGACCTCGCAGAGAACCTTCCTCTGAGGCCCCGCTGGTATCCTAGCCCAGCGTAACAACAATCTGACATCACTTACACTATTGGCCAACTTGCAGCATTTACAGCAAATCTCAATATGTCTTATTGGACAGCAGCTAAACATGTTCTGAGATATCTTACTGGTACCTGAGATTTAGGAATAAAATACTCAGCCAGTGAAAACACTACTAAACCTTCTCAGAATTTTTACAATTACTCAGACACTGATTTTGCAAACTCAAAGGACTATATTTCTATTTCAGGTTATGCTTTTTGCTTAGTAATAGAGCAATCATGTGGAGCTCCAAAAAGCAAAACATAGTAGCATTGTTGACCACTGAAGCTGAATATACATATATATGGCTATGGCTCATGCCACTAAAGAAGTGGTATAATTATGGAACCTATTTTTAGAATTAGAGTTCCCACAGTCAGAACCAACCATTCTATTTGGCAACAACCAATCAGCACTTGCCATTGCCAAAATAACCAATATTGTCAATGGTCCAAATATTTTAATCTTCACAATCATTTTGTCCAAGAAAAAATCATGAGGAAAATAATTGACATATAGTACTGTCTGACTGCAATTATGACAGCAGACATTTACTAAAGCATTGCTGAAACCTAAACATACTCAACACATTATCAAACTCAGCATGAGTTCAGCTTGAGAGGGAGTGTTGAATATGCTTGATCACATGATACAAGTCAACATATCAAGGATGCTCCAATGATATCATCATATGAAATATGTACAGTCATGTATATAAACTTTATGTTAGAGAATATAACAGCACACATCACTGACCTAATTCATCACCATCCTTTGGTTGTACCTCAGACTATCAACACAAGACTCATCTGTTACTCAGTCACTTGTCATATTACAGCCACACATCTTAATTTGGCTTGTTCTTATGCTTGCTTACATACATGCCTCACACACTCTACTGTATTTACTTGTAGCCTCATCTAAAGTCCATACTGCTTGGTGGCCCTGGCCAGACTCCACCAAAGGCATGAGTGTAATGGCCCTTCACAATGCATATGTGGAGTGTTACAGTTTTTCTTCTCTTCAATCATATCTTTTTCTTTGCTAGCTTCTTTCCTTTCTTCTTGTATAGGAGAACACAATCACTTCAAGTAAGGCATGCCTACCTTCTCATTGCAGGTCCCTTCTCAGTGTGTCTTTCTCGTTTATACATCTCTGACTTTCCCTCTGTCTACTCTCTTGTCTTGAACTCCACATCTCCTAACTAGGCTCTCTTGCACCTAGTCATTATCTCATATTCCATAGTATTCTTTATTGTTCCATGGTCTGTGTGCCAGGTGTACTTCTATAAATAGTTATCGTCAGTACTGTGTAACTCTATTCTTGATCTATGCAATCTACATGTTCTATCAAGTGTCATCCTTGAGCTCAATCCTTACTCAAGGATCTCCTAGTCATCCTAGTCTCTAGTCCTAGTCTCATTTCCCTTAGTTCATCTTGTTGGACGTTGGTCTCTTCATAAGTATTGCCCAACTCATTTGATCTTCCTCAAGACCTTGTTGGAATACTTTGTGTAACAAAAGATCAAGAATATTGTTGGTCCCACCTCTTTAGGTGAAGGACCTACCCTATTATCACTATGTCATACAAATCACCCAAAAACAGTGACACCAACCTCCTGAACCTAACCTAGTACCATTTTCCTCAAAGATGCATCACCAGATCTAGCAGAACTCCTCTCCTTGATCCCTTCTTCACCCCTCAGATCAAAGCCTCTAGACCACCTAGTGTTTCACAGCAACCTGGCCCAGCCCCTTGACAGCCAAGTCCATCTTCTCGATGACCCACCCCACATTCTCAACAACCTAGCCCACCCCTTTCCCAACCAAGCTTCCCATCATCCCCTCGCTCACCAATGTCCACCAACAAATCTGAGCTAAAGATGGCTCTCCCCACTGACTTCTCCTGATGGATCAAAGTGATGAAAGCATACTTTGAACTGAACCAGACCCTCTACCCTGATGATGCCTCCCAGATCATAACCACATTGAACAAAATGCCTGAAGGAAAAGGAGCTTCCTTTGCTGAAGCATGATATGACAAGATGGCTGACTTCACCATCACTGCTGGAAACACATTTCCTGAATTCATTACCAACTTTGAAACTACGTTCTTCCCCTATGATGTCAAGGCCACAGCTCACCTTGAGTTAGCCAAACTCCACCAGAAATTCACCAAGAATGGAGACAGCTTCCAACAATACATCACAGATTTCCAGAATTTCGCTGGAAAGTCAGACATCTCTGACAAAACCACCCTGATTGATCACTTTGCCCTAGGACTTGATCAACCAATTACCACCATGATTCTCTCAATGGGAACTTGTCATATATTGGATTTTCTACCAAGTTCACCTCTGACCCTTCAAACTCATCTCCAGCCTTGCACTTGACAACTCCAATGCTATCTCGCTTGGAGTGCAACTCCAAGACTCCAGAAATATCCTCAGAATATCCTTGTATGTCACCCTCCATTCCATTATGTTACTATGTCTCTATTTGTATTAATCTCACTCCTGTTTCCTCTCTGACACTATGTACACTACTCTGTCTTCATACTTCTGGTGTACAGCTCTGGTTGCTTATCTTCTGATTCTGACTTACTTACCAATCCGTTACAAAGAACTCTTACTAATACATCTCTGAACTCCATATATATACAGTGAGGTGCAAAACCATTGCAATGTCTAACCCCAAACCAGGGCACGAAGTGCCCTGCAATCAATCGTGGGAATTACACTTTGCTTTGGTGGGAACAAATGAAGTACAAGCCCTTGGCTATAACTTTGTCCCCA